>JAUOBX010623073.1:0-15554 GCA_032360705.1 Eupentacta quinquesemita | reverse complement strand
GATGCTCAGGCTAATCAAGGTAATTGTGAATTAGTCTTAGGCAGCGTTCAACACAATAATTCATATCCATTTGATATATAGTTACACGTAACATCATTACTCACAATATAATATTACTTGTTTATGATTGGTACTATATATTACATGTTACAACACTGTTGACTGGGATTTGTATGGTACATTTACATGTGATAGCCCTATTAACTGAACTATTTAAAAGGTGTAATAACATGCAACATGATGGTGACAATATTACTTGTGAATTGCTTGTGTGAAACATGTAACAAAATAACTAGCATGCGCACTGATGATGTGTTGCAGAACTTGTATATTACAATGTACTGGCAGGATACTGAAGTGTGAAATTCACTCCTACTGATGCGCTCGCTCAGTTTTGCTTATTTATCCAACACTTGTTCGATGTTTTCAAAGCGCGAAGAAGTCTGCATTCGATGCTCTCCATCTTAATATTATTATGTTACCATGTTTTCCATCAACATGTATTCATTCTATATGTAGGTTGTTACGTCCACCAAAGACACTTTATTAGGTACTGTAGATTCAGACTCTTCAACGGTTCGAAACAAGTCAAGTCTTATTCTGAGTTAAGAGCAGGGCGCCAATGCCATCTCAAGAAATTATACAGGGTGTGCATGCGTGTTGATTTGTTTTGAAAACACAAGCCTAAAAGTGTTTGACAATGGAGCGATGTACTTTGCATCTGATTGGAGTTGCATCCCCCCCCCAAAAAAAAAATTGGACCCTTTTGACCCTGGAAATTGTCAATGTTCCGCCCAAAATTATACTTGTACCCAAAACACCCCTACCAAGTTCATAACTCGTCCGACACTAGCTGTTATGAATACTGATCTGTATGCATTACCCCAGACCTATTCTAAGTTTTGGGAGGAACCCCTGAAAAACCCCGGGGACCTTGAAAATCCGGCAACATCACCCAGCACCTTCCCAAAAATAACATTCAGCGAGAAACGGTCAAACGCACTTCAAAGTCCTATGAGGATAGAACATGACTGATCTGCTCAATGGCATTATCCACACCTAGCGTGTAATTTGTGATGTAACCTGGCATGATATCTTCGAAGACCCCGCCCTTGCTGAGCTGTCACAGTAGGAACTTTAGATGGACAGGATGACAAAAAAGTGAACCCAATGAGGAGTTTCATTACTGGAGTGTGGTTATGGTTGAGTACCGGTATTAGTCCATGTGACCCATCTGGAGAATTCATCATTTTTATATTCAATTGCTGTAATAATTCCCAACCAAAATTATACTCTGATTGTAGTTAATGAGAGCAAATAATTGTTCTGACAAAAGCTGATAACGTGGGTAATGGCAGTTCATTATGCTGATAACAACTTAATTAACCAGGATCAGAAATACCATGTCTTTTGTCGAAACCTTTGGGTGTGAATGTAAGATTTCACACTGGCATTCGATTTCGGACAAACAATCACGATACATTTCAAGGTACAAGGGGATAAATACGAGGGTGCCGAGGTCTCTCGTTGCATTTAAGACCGATGATGACGTCATCGTGGAATTCGAAATAACCGAAGCGCAGGCAACTGGTTTCATTGGCAGAATATTACAAGCATTGGGCCTGTGATCCGAGGTAGCTGTATTTATTAGTGGAATGGTGAATATTGACATTGGCAGTAAACTGTACGGGTGTAATCACATGTAACTTTTCAATTGTAGTAAGATTATACCAATAATATTACATGTAACAACTATATCATCGGTAATGTATAACCCTCTGGTATATCCACATTTACCAACACTGAGGCATGCAATATGTAACCCTTTGGTATATTACATGTAACAGAGGTATCGCATGTAATGAACAACGAACTTGAACATTGAACTATAAATGATGCTTAGGCATAATCACAGGTAACAAAGACAGCAAATCGAGGTGGTTGTGAATTAGTCTCATGTACACAGTCTCACACAAATCTATATCCATTCAGTTGAATTAGAGGCACAGGGATACTATCTGTTCTCACATCAATTTCAACAGTTAAGAGAGGGGCATGTGGTCAGCTTCGTTGGCAGAATATTACAAACAACGAGTCTGCAATCTGATGTAGCTGCAATGTACATGTAACATTATTACTCACAATCTGATATTACTTGTGATATATGACTGGGTCACTGGGACGAATACATGTTGCAACATTATTGTTTGTAATATGTGTCCCGCAGTTACATGTTATAGCACCACTACTTGAAATATTTAACAGGTAATAATACATGCAACATGAGATCATCACTTGTGACTATGCTGATGACATGTTATACATTACAACTAGTGATATGTGATGGGTATGATTACATGTAATGAAATAACTAGCAATATTGAGATGACATGCACACTGATCATAATCTACTGCAGGACTTTTATAATAGTACTGCAGTGTTAGTACTGGCAGAATTATAACACTAATTACTGAATATTAATTTGTAGAAGGCAATTAATCGGGCACTTATTTTTGAATGTCCCTAAATGTTCCATACAACTCCTGCATGTTCTCTAATAGTGGCAATAAACTATTTTCCTATTCATTTGCTTGTACTGCTTGCTTCCCATTCATGGGATGCCAAACTTTATATGTTATAGCCACCATTGAGTCTGGTATGAAGAATGAACCTCTTCACCCAGCATTTTCCATCTATTTTGTTTTTCCCAATCATTTGCCATAGTTCCTCTCCAGCATGCATGTTTTCCAAGTTCGTACACTGCGGAGAAGATTTATGCTTTAGGCACTTACATATGGGCTTGTTATTTTCATCAAAGATATGTTGGTATATCCCAACTTCAGGGATACTATGGTTTTGCCTTTTTCTGTGTTGAAGCAATAACTCTCAAACGCAATATCCGATGGACTGGAGACTTGGGGCCTGTCGACCCGTATGAAATATCGAATGAGTTCAAAAGTGGGGTCGCCCCACCGCTTTGGGAACAGCCATCTGTGATTTTTTCCCTTCAGTGTTGGCTCAATAAATTCACAATGGTATGTCAGATTGACCTGGAACTTGGTAGATATGTCTGCCCTTAGGAAACTTTAGATGGCTCCAATAGTGAGCATTACGAAATGCTGACTTGTTTCGGAACACTGACTGTTCCTTTTTTAGAACAACTTTCGTTCTTGCTCGTTGGGACCCCACCAGGCAGCCATTTTTTCACCACTTTGGAACATGGCAATCTTCCAGATATCCTACTTCTACCAGGACCCTACCTGGTAAGTATTTATTCCTACTGATTGTTCCAATCTACGAGTTGGCAGTTTACCTGCTATGTCATCTCAAGTTCAAATATGTACTCATGTTTGGAAATAGTTAGGATCCGCTCATTAGGGGTATGATACAGCTCGAAATATACTACGTCATTTTACACCCCCTCCAAGTTTGCCACTGATGAGTAAATTTGCTAATATGTAGGTTTGAGGTTCCTAAATATAGTATGCTTAGTTCAAGATGTGAAAGTTGGGTACAAATATGTTTTAGCACCATTTTCTACACTAACTGTTGTTGCAGGATTCCACAATCTGCCAGCACATCTGCCGAAAGTATCTCATTCATTTTTGTGTGTGTGGCTGACTGCTCTGGCTCGAAGGTGTGCTGTCATACATGCCATCAAGGCGTCTTGATGCAGCACTCACATTGGGCCGCTCCTGGGAGTCTTGCTGGGGCTTCTTGGTCCATGATATACCAGCACTGAACTCGCCCGGCTGTGGGAGGTGGAAGGAGAGGAAATGAATCACATATTTTCAATTCTGACAGGTGTGAAAACGAACCACAAAAGTTAAGATATTTGAACATGACACCTATTGTGTGATCTGTGGAAAGTTATCAGAAATATACAGTTTTCCAATTCTCCAAAAATAATCCATTCAAGTTGCAGCTAAGACAGAAAGGACCATACTATATTGTAATTCTATAGCAATGAGCCAGTTTACACCTGAGCCTGCATTCGTTTTCAAAGACATATAACATGAGACACCGCCTGAAACACGTTCCTTACCCTAGGTGAGAGTCCAGCGGCGGTTACACACCCACAACCATAAGATCCCCCGATGCTCCATGCATCGTAGGAAATAATAACTGGACCTGATTGCAGACATAGCGGCCCTACATGTATTCTTTCCAAGTTTTAGCATTCCAGCTCGGATGTTTCGTATTGTTTCTTTATGTTCTAGTATGTAATGTAAGTAGATCTTCAGTTATTACCATTCAATTCACGTATCCTAAAAACATAGGTTTAGCAGACATAATCAATCCTGGAGCTTACTTGTAAAGTGGTAAATAGTAGCGCGCGCCCTATTGGAATGTCCCCTGAGGTACAGTGTCTGTGCTTCTGGAAAGTACAGATTGATGAAATGTTCACTATGAGGTGCAGGATTTAAAAGTAACCAATGATCAGGGGTAATATCTGTGAAGCGCTTTGAGCATGTCATCGACGTGTAAGAGCGCTATATAAGTATGAGATAATATTATTATCATTACAAGCTGAGAAAATATTAGCAAATGCTATCTTGAAAATTATAGGATGACCGCCAAGCAAACACCAGTGCGAAAGGAAACATCAGTTTCCGATTTCATTATAAAATACAGTTATAAAAAAATAAAAAAATAAAAAAATAAAAAATCAGTTTTCCAACTCATGATAATGGGCCATTTTACACCTGATCCTTGCTCTCTATTGACACACTAATGACACCATGAGACATAGTCCAGAACATGTTCCTTACCTTGGGTGAGAGTCCCTTGTCAATGCACCATTCATCAAAGGCCTCACGCACCCAGCCAGAAATCTGCTCGTCTCTCTGCTTAGTACAGACCCTCATGAACCGCTCAGAGAACTCTCGGGGGAGGGACATCGAGTCCTGGAATAGCAGGGATGAAGAGAGAAGTTTCCATGCTCTTTTTATCCAAGTTTTTCTGAAGAAAATTTACATGTCCTTCTGGTTTAAAAAAAAACACATGTCTTGTCAAAATTGTCATTGAATTTCAGTTGCCTCATATAGAGCACATGTTGGAGCACTTTCCCAAATTATTGATATAGGGAACACTGTCACTGTGCATACAAGACAGCGGTGTCAATCGCACAGTGAACTCCTCAAGTAGAATTGGAGCAGTGCAATGCTGAGAATGTGAACAAAATCAAGAAAAACATGTCAGATGATATCACAAACTCCACCCAGTGGAAATGTTATAGATTTACACTTTAACCAGCCCATATATGTTTTACAAGGAAATGCATGTATAAGTAGCAATGTCCTAACCTAGTCTCACTATAACTGGAGGATCTTGATGTAGCTAGATTTTTCTCATTATGGGTAACATAACCTTCCAGTATGTTGAAGATCAAACTTGTCTGTGAGCTAAGTTTGATAACAAGAGTGCCAATGGCACAGTAGCTCACCTGGTACTTGAAAATTTATTTCATTGTTGCAATCTGATGAGAAGTGACTGATTGTGCTAACATATTGGCATTTGGGACCTTGGAGCAAAAAAACATTATGACTATGATTTCGATTGAAGGTCCCACACTGGGCCTCGAGCCAGAAATTTGCAAACAACCTTTCTCCCACCACCTCCAGAATGGCCAACAACCTGATGACCATTTGAAGCTTATGAAAGGTAATGGCTTTCAAGCATCATTGTGTGTAGTTTCATAATATAGGCCATATGGCCTGAGTGGGGACCTTGGGCCAAAAATTCCTGAAACCCCCTTAAGGTTTGGCTGTTGGACCATCATTATGACCGAACATCAGCGATGTGCACTCATTTTTTTGGGAGGGGCTCTTAAAATGTTGCATGATTCAACCCAGGGCCCACACCGGGCTTCAAGCGCCAAAATCCTGAACATCCCTAAGGTATGGTTGTTAGACCATCAGATACAAGATTTTGCAGTATTTCATATACCCTCAGCCCACAATTCCTGAACACCCTCAACGGCCCACTACCTAGGGATCATTACATGTAACTTGAGAAAAATCAATTGAAACTTGTCAGAGGAGATGCTTTTCAAGCAACATTGTGCATAGTTTCATAAAATGGCCCAAATGAGAAATCTGGCCATTTATTCCTGAACACCACGAAGGTTAGACCATCGTTATGAATGAACATCAGTACTGTGGACTAAAATTTGTGGAAGGAGAAGCTTTTTGCATGACTCTACATGATGGGCACCAGGGCCCACACTGGGCCTTGAGCACAAGATTCCTGGAAATCTCAAACGTATGGAGACGTAAGACCATCCTTATGGCCAAACATCAGCAATGTGCAACAACATTTGTAGGAGATACAAGATTTCATGTTATTTCATATGATGGGCCCTAGGGCCCGAACTGGGCCCTCAGCCCAAAATTCCTGAACACCCCTAATGGCCCTGCACCTAAAGATCCTTACATGTAACTTCAAAGGAAATCAATTGAAACTTGTGGGATGAGATGCATTTAAAGTACCTATGTGTGAAATTCCATAAATGGGCCTTTGGGCCCAAGTGGGACCTTGGACCAAAAAATCCTGAACACCCCGAAGGTAGGGCTGTTAGACCATCATCATGACCGAACATCAGTACTGTGCACCTAAATTTGTGGGAGGAGAAGCATTTTGCGTCATTCCACATAATGGGCCCAGGGCCCGCTCCGGGCCTCGAGCCCAAAATTCCTGAACACCCCTGATGGCACATAACTTGGTCATCATCGTCACCAAGTTTTATAGTTATCCATCAAAGATTGTAGGAGGAGTAGCAATTTGAAGTCAATTGTGGACAGATAGATAGATAGATAGATAGATACAGCTACATGATCACAATAGCTCACCTAGCCATATGGCTAAGGTGAGCTAAAATTAGGTTCAGCCCTACCCCTCAAGAAAGTGTGTGAGATGGGACATATTTCCACCCGTGTCCAGCACTCATCAATACCACCTAAACAAGTTTCACTAACATTAGACTTCTCACTGCTGCATGAGATATCAATGTTTCAGTCATGGGTGATCCACCACCCAAGTATGAGATCAATCAGACCTTGTGTCTTCTTCCACTTGTTGTGTTCACAGAAAAGTTTTGAACACACCTGCATATATGCATGACCGCATAGATTCTTCTGCCCCTGTCAAGAAATCAATATCACTAATCATGTGAGTCACCTGCCCACCTAGTGTTTCAAATACACCATCGTAGGCAATTTTCACCACCACATTAATACATTCATGTTTTTGCCGTTTAACTCTGATGAGGACAGTCAGGGTTCTGTCACATCTTTGTGTGAAATTTGTGAAAATGTCAATTCGCTGGTCAACAATGTTATTGAACTGCTGCTCTAAGGGGTATAATGATCAATTTCCGCAGAGTGACGGTTGAAAAAGCTGAGTGCTAGCTACCCGATCAGCAACAGTGGAATATTTGACAGTCTTTAGTTGCCTTTAGTTCAACAGCAGCAGGGGTAACGCAGAGGGCACTTCTCACACCCCACAGGTACCTGCAGCCAGACATAACTGCCATAGTGCGAGGGTGTATCCATCATGAGGTACAGTATGTAGGTTCCCAGCGAGGCGCGGTCCAGTCAGGAGTGAGGCGACTGACCCTCCACATTCCCGATTACCAGGTACTTTGATAAAACTAGTTCTGCTGGTAGTAACCAGAGTGGCATAAACTTGATAACTTGATGGTGTGAAAGCAGGGAATGTAACAATCCAATAGGAGGTTTAAATGCAGGATGAATGAATGGGACAACAAATGAGACACGAGTCCAGACAACCCTGTAAAAACAAGGAATGGAAAAACATCACATCCTGAAGAAGCCTGCATGTAACACATGCAAGACGCACAAGTAGAAATATCCACTCCACCCTGTGCTTTCAAAGCTCAAACTTGGCACACAAAACATCACAGAGGGTCTTACCCTGGCAATGATACTGCTAATCTCCACCGTTTCGTTTGGGTTGTACTTGGAGTAGAACTTGACATGCCTCACAGGGTCTCTCTCCCCCATGCCGTAATTGAAATTTGCTATCTGTTGCGGAGGAAAGTTATGAAGTTATATTCATATTTCTGAAACTTCACAATGTTTCTTTAAATGATCTGCAAAATATTTGAAGTCAGAAGGCTTAGTGATTCCTTCAATTGACCCGGCCCGAATGGAATATGGATCATGTAACCCTTATAGGGAAAATATACACTGATTATGGGTCTCAGTTATCCGGGTTTGGTCAACAAAATATTCTGTTCTCAAACTGGAATTACTTCACAATTCTTCATCACCGTAAGCAATTGGCTACCAGTTTCACCTGCAGGACAGCTGCACATTATGCATGTATTCAACTCCTCACACCCAATGTTTGCAAACACTGGAAACAGTGCCATTAAAAGTATGTCTCAAACAAGCGGGAGTACGTTCGCGAACTACTCCCGAACAGGAATCTCACACCACCTCGGCAAGGGGAGCAGTGTAGGAACGAACAGCAGAACATCAAGTGAGAAAAAATACTGATGAATTATATTTGAAAGACAAGAATGCCAACGACACAGCTCACCTTGTACGAATAAATTTGTTACACTAGTGCAATCTGATGAGAAGTGACTGATCGAGCTGACATTGACGAAATATTGGCATTTGGGACCAGGGTTAGCGCTGGCTCTGAGTTTTGGGGTCCAATCATGTGATTTTAGCGCATAAATTGACAGGGCACTGTCATTTCATGAGAAAAGTGTCAGCATTCTCTTTATTTTGGACCATTTTAGTGCACACATGAAATCTGAGGGTCCAAACTGCCCAAAAAGGTGTCTGTGACCCCTAGTAGCGCTAACTTGTTTGGGAGCTTGAACCCAAAAATCCTGAACATCCCAAAGGTATGGTTATATCATTAGAACGGTGATTTCGAATAAAGGGCCCTAGGTCCCACACTAGTTCCCTGGCTTTGCAAACTCACTCCCCCTCCCTCCTCTAAATGGTCACGACCCGAGGACCATTAAATTTAACGCTAAAGTAATCAATTGAAGCTTGTAATAGGACATGCTTTTCAATGAGCACCATTTCGTGTAGTGTCATAAAATAGACCATAGGGGCGGCCACAAAATTATGAACATCCCAAAGGTATGGCTGTTAGACCATCATTGTGACGGAACATCAGCAATGCATGTGCACTAACATTTATAGCAGGAGAAGCATTTTGCATGATTCCACACCGAACCTCGAGCCCCAAATTCCTGAACATCCCTAAGGTATGGATGGCATGGATGGCTGTTAGAACATCATTATAACCAAACATCAACACTGTGCAGCAACATTTGTAGAAGATACAAGATTTTGCGGTATTTCATATAATGGGCCCTAGGGCCCAACCGGGCTCTTTGCCAAAAATTCCTGAACACCTAAGGATCATTAGGCCTACTGTACATGTAATTTCGAAGGAAATCAGTTGAGACCTGAGGGAGGAGATGCCTTTCGAGCACCATTGTTGGTAGTTTCTTGAAATGGGCCATAGGTCCCAAATGATACCTTGGCCTTTAATTTCCTGTACACAGTACACCCCGAGGGTATGGCTGTTAAACCATCATTATGACCGAACATCAGTACTGTGCATTAACATTTGTTGGAGGAGAAGCATTTTGCGTGATTCCACATGAAAGGCCCCAGGGCCCACACCAGGCATCGGGCCAAAATTCCTGGACAATGGCCAATCACTTGGTCATCGTTGTCACCAAGTTTCATAGTTATCCATCGAAGGTTGGAGGAGGAGTAGCAATTAGGAGTTAATTGTGGACAGACAGATAGATACACCTGCATGATTACAATAGCTCACCCAGCAATATGGCTAGGGTGAGCTAATAAACAAATGTTTTGTAGATGCAAAATTATGCTTTATTATTATCAAAAACTAGCAGAATGATTCAAGAAAAACATGTAGGACTAGTTAATACTGACTGGAGTGAATGACCTTACAACTAGATTGAAGATTCATGGGATGTGTCCTAGCTGTGAGAATAAACAGGAATTATTGTGAGATAGGGTATGTGGGTCTAACGTTACCGAGGCATGGCAATGCCCGTGCCCTGTTGATTTTTATTCGAGACTCAGAATCTTGTTTCCACTGTTCTCAAAAACTTTGAGGTTTGCCTTCGTCGTGTCCGCCGCCGCTGCCGTTGCTGCCGTCTCCATCGCCGGAAGATTTTCGTGTTAACGCAGTAGCTCTCCAACACAATGTCTGATTGATTCGAAACTTCGCACGCATGTCCGCCCATTCAAATCTTGGATGGGTTCGGAAGTGAGCATTGTTGCATGACTGCTGCCTCCTATTTTACCGGTTTTATGCGAAAATATCAGCATGGCGGTAATTTCAAGGTCACCAGAGGTCAAATTGGCGTCATTTACCTATACTTTGTTGGATTCGTGGCCTACAGTTAGTCCTGAATGACATGACAGTGATTTCGAGGTCATGGGAGGTCAAATTTGCGTGATTTATGCGGTTTTCATAACTTTGTTGGATTTGAACGAAACTTGGTGGATATGGCCTCCATTTGGTTCCAGAAAACATGGAGGTCATCTCAAGATCACCAAATGTCAAATTTGCATCATCCGTCTCTCACTAATATCTCAAATGTGGGGATATTACATGTTGGCGGTTCACCCGCCGGCGGCTGTCTAGTTCTTAAATAGGTTTTCAAGTGGGTGTCGCCTCACCACTCTCATGGTGACCATTTCAGTTTTCCCTGCGAGACTTCTGATACCCTATCCTCTACCTGGCAACCATTTCTGTCCACTGATTGTTCGAATGTGGGGATATACACATTGGCGGTTACCTGCCAGGCGATCTCTAGTTATGGAATATAGTTACACGGAGGTCAACACGCGTGGAGGTATCAGCCATGGCCCATGGGCCGACTCAAAACAAAACACCTGTCATTCCCTCTCGCATCGCGGTCCGCAGTGAACAAATGACAAAAGTGGGTTAGGTTGAACTGTTGACAAACAGCTGTTACTTGCGAACATTTATTGCATTTCGGGGGAATCTTTTCGAGGGAAGGAAGTGACGATCGGATTGGGTCGGTAAGCTCACTTTAGACGTTGGGAAAAGTGAAAGATGATCTACAGTTTGACGGGCGCTAGTTTGCAGGAAAAGGTAGCGCCCGTGGACTTTGAATTGGAACTCTAAGGGCGCTGTTCAGCTCCTGACGGGCGCTGTTTGGCGCCTGGCGCCCGCTCAATTTGACTCTTGTCCCACACTACCCACACCCCTGGAAGGGCTCGGCCCCGGAAGGCCTATAGGGTTCATGTGTTAGCATTCCTGCTGGCCTATCCGGAATTCCGAGAACTCATCCTCAATCATAGGCCCAGACACTTTGACGTCTCTCACTTGTGCCATCAAAGTCTTTGCGTTGAAGTGGCCCACCTATCACCGGAGCCGAGGCTTGTAAACAACATTCGACGCAGCTGCAGGAGGGCGGGGGTGTGTGTTGGTCATGGGCGTTTCCCATCATGCATAGGGCTGGGCCTATGATGGAGGTAGGTACACTTCCATGAGGGGTGGGCTGACAGCAGGCCGGAATTTGGCAGCTCCACATTCCACCCCTGAAGTCTTGAATTGAATACAACACACAGTATAACAAACTTCAAAGAAAAGGACTGAGAATATGGTTCACGGTATGTACGTGTATTGCTTTGACATTTGCCAAGTCAAATCATCAAACATTCATATTTGATTTAAAACACTCATATAAACATTTATTTCACGTGTAGCTGTGGTCATGTCCTAGTATCAGTTGGTCCTGCTGGTAAGTGCTAGCTGGTGGAGCATTTCGCTTGTCATATAGTCTGTATCTTAGTGCCCTCAGTCGTGACCTTTGTGCCCTGTATTTCTTGCTCTGCTTGCGGGTCTTGTCATAGTTGTGTCTTCTCTGTATTCGTTTCAGCGTAGAGGTGCAAGCACTACTTCCAGAGATCCCCAGTCCGAATGCAGTCATCTTCATGGCGATCGACTCCCCGGGCCCATTGTTGACCATGTGTATGGCACTGTGGTCCCTGTACTTGCCGTTTCTTGCAAATGTGGCGCTATGCTTTGGGTTCGTCATGCTGAAGGCACTGTTGACTGCCTCAGCCTTCTGGGTCGATGTACCGAAACGTGTGGACTGCAGTCGATGTGCCGAGACCCGTGAGTACAGAGTTTTTTTCAATAGGGAGCGGTTCGGCCCGGTGATCGACAGGGACCCTTTCAATGGCGGAGGCAGGTACGGGAATCTATAAATCTTCCGACGCTTGCAGAGGAAGGTTAGTTTCTGGCACTGTGCGTGTTTCCCACTGTAACAATCCATGAGGCAGTCCACACACAATGTCATCATTTGTTCGATCTTGGCAATGTCATGCATGCAAAATGCGGTGCAGACATCGAGTTCTGCTTGTAGACGGTGGCTAATGTCATCTGCGAAGCGCCTCTGTTCCTTCTGCTTCTGAAGCAATGTCCTACCTGGGAACATCTCCCCCACCAGCTTCAGGCTTGTTAGTGCCCGGCGGAGTGATCGCTTCAGGTGGACTGGGTCCAAGAGATTCTCGGTTGTTGTCTCCATGGCCCCCTCCATGACGCTGCTGAAACCCTTACAGGCCTTGCCGTCGGCATCCGTCGTCAGGTATCCCACATTGAGGGGGCTCTCCCCTCCTAATAGGTTCACCGCACATGCCCTGCCCCCCATCATCTCGTCACCCACGTGCTGGTCCGCGGGTATATTCGCTGTGCAACCGTTGTGTCCTGGGCAGTCCACCTCTATGCCGATTCGCCTCTGGGCATGTCCTGATTGGCAGAGCTTGCTCGAGTGGTGGAAACCAATGATTTTCTTCTCTGAGGTGACATTCTCTATTACCAGATCCCTGGTTTGTGTGGCGGGGGCGAATGGTGTGTGCCCTCTCGCATTCCTGAGTGGGTTGTTGTACTGCCGATCGAATTCGGCATGAATTGGATAGTCTATTGGCAGCCCGCGTAATCCAAGGACACTTTGGATTGCCTGTCTCTTCTCCGCCATGTCTTTTTCATTTTCCCTTTCCATCCTAGGGCCAAAGGTGTTAGCAGCCTTCTGCAGACCACTTGAGGAAGGTCCAGGCAAGGACATGCAGCTGAGGAACCGAAGGACACCTGCAGTGGACAGTGATGTGTTGTGCATCGCGAGCTGCAGGCCAATGTTTACATCAGCAGGGTTCCTCCCAGGTTTGTGCTGTTTGATCTCTGAATAGAGCGGTGTCAATTCGCTCAGGTAGCTGCACGAATCGCATCCAAAGATCTCGCTGACCCCAACTCCCCACTTCACTTCGAACTGAGCAGTTGCCACCAGGATTCCCTCACAAGCCCTGTTGAAATCCTGGTGCTTCCTCAGGGCAGCATGATAGCCTCGCACCAATGTCGCCATATGGACAACCCTGTACCCTTCCACCTCTCGATGGCCAGAGCTGCAGGGCAGCCTACTGTGAGGGGGAAGCCCGGAAATAAACCCGCCCTCGTTCTTTGAGGGTCTGAGTAACATTGCGTTACAGGACACTGTGTCCCCCTTGACTGGTGTGATTGTCGCTCTAGCATAATCCTGCTTAGTCAGTCTCTGGTAAAGAGGTCCGGCACTGACGTCTCTCTGTGGGGGGACGGGTCCTGCAGGAGGTCTCACAGTATTAACATATGATGACTGATGTCCCGGCTTGAACTGTGTATTTCTCCGAGCCTTTGTACCTCTTCTCCTAGTCATCTTGATCAGGTTGATCTGCTGGACTACACACTTGCCTGCAGTGATGTGTGCACACAGCAGCAGCAGACTGAGTATCTCTGTGTATACCGAAACAAACACATAGCCTCATGAGTGTGTCTGACTCAACAATGAAGACAGGGGGCATTGTGATGTCACAATTAGGTCTTCCTCACTGATTCTAGTGGTAATGGAGCCAATGAAGCAGTCAGCCGTGTGCCTTGACCACCTTGTGATGTGATTTTCTATCTGTTCTCAGCAGTGCTATGTGAGATTTCCATGCGGGCGACTGGTCATCCCTTGACCATGACTCCATCAGTGTGTCTGATTATGATGTCACAATGCCCCATTGTCCCCTAATTAGCAAGAAACTCAACAGACCTCAGTGCTGTGGTGTCTTGCCAGTTTCCCATTTTCCACCCATATTTTATTATAGGACCAGCCAGGCACTGACTGCTGCATGTATTCTACAGCCTCTCTGACCTCATGTGATGCACTGATAAGGGGATAAAATTTATTATGTAACTTCTCAGGTGGAAGAGAGGTCCACATGCACTGTGCTTGCCATCAACTCTATATCCCATACACACACTGTATATAGGCCTACTGGAGCTACACAGTGAATTTCACACCCAGAGACCCCCAATTTGATTGATGTGGAGGGCGTGGTATATCATCCGGATGGGTAAATTGAGCTGGAATCGGACAAAATGAAGTCTCAGTGTTCATACAAACATGGTTTCGTTTGATTTTATCGACATCACCCCCCCCTTAAGGTTGCGGACCACCATTAGGCTTGATGCTCATCCGCCAAGTGTTCCCCTTCAAAAACCTAGGTCCTTATTTTTAATTTGGGGCTATACTGAGGGGTTTCATCCACCTCTGGTGGATTCTATTCTGCTTTCATTCAGGAGGACACATTTGAAAGTGCAAATTGTGTGAATTTGGGGGAAATCGGACCGAATCTTGGGAAGAAAATTCAAATGGATCTGTGGTCATGGTGAAATAGGGATTTCCCCCTTCTCTGGGTGCCGGAACTAGTTCCCTAGCTTCGACCAGCTCTAGCTCCAAAATTGACTGGTCACCGTATGGTAATTTGGAAGTGCCATGATCGGTCAGCTTGTAAGCTTCGAAACGGTGGGTTGCTTATATCACGTATTAGGGACTGCTAGGCTCTGCAGGGCTGTGGATGGGGTCTGTTTAGTGTGTGAGTCAATGGGACGGCCTAATGGTGGTCCGCAACCTACAGGGATTAGTTCAAGATTCTCCATTTCCCACTAATTATGGCAAATACTAGGCCGAATTGACCTGATATGGCCTTGGGATTACGGATTTAGGCCAGCATCTTTCAGTTTCTCTGGTTTGGTGGGATTCATCAACTCAAATGTGATTTTACTAGTAAAAAATTAGGCTTTTGGGTGCCGAAATGACCTATTTCTGGTCACCTTTGCCTCTCTGGCATCATGAGTCTGCTAAGCGTTCTGATTGCTGTACCTAATTTGTTGTTCAAAAAACGTGCTGTATGGGCCACCATACATCACTCCGCCTGCAGACTATTCAAATTAATATTATCGGCAGCCAGCTGAGCTAGGCTGGTGGTAGGCTAGGCTACACAGTGAGCATGCAGGCTATATAGCCTAGGCTATAGCACTCTGTAGTATAGCATGCATGTGGGACTATTCGAACTTGCTGAAGTTGCTGCCAGGGTTAGATGAGCACAGTCAAACCACTGACGATCATGTAAAGTCTGTAAGTATCATGCAAGCTATATTAAGTATTATGAACAGAGACACGCACGTGCAAGTT
>JAUOBX010622962.1:0-15558 GCA_032360705.1 Eupentacta quinquesemita | reverse complement strand
CGACCCCACCCAGCGGTCATTTAATTTCCAACAGGTGACTCATATAGTCAGTTCTGACCTACCACATACGGTATCTGTCCGCAGCTACCAAGACGTTTACGATTGCGCTCGTTCGGGACCAAATGTAGTCCACATTGACTAAGTTTCGTGTGAATCGGGCAAACTTGATATTTTTGCATAGAACCGGCAAAATAGAGGGCAGCAGTCATGCACCAATGCCTACTTTCGAACCCATCCGATATTTCTATGGGTTGAACATGTGTACCAAGTTTGGAATCAATCGGACAGAGCGTTAGAGAGTTATTGTGCTAACACGAAAATCTTCCGGCGGACGCGGCGGACGCGAAGGTAAACCCATAATATCCCCGAAGTGGGGATATAATGACAATAATTATTATTGCATGCTGAGATGCTTTGTTTATCGTGCGACTACCTTGGCACAAACTCCGGAGGCCTGTAACTGTTTTGATTTTGAAAATTCATATGAACGGCGGGTTTGGACTGATATTATTTGTTACCTGATAATAATTAACCATAAACACCCTGAGTTTGAGTTCCTTGAATCGACCTTCGAAGTATACTGCCAATGAGGCATGGCCCAATTCCATGTACTTGACAAAGAATGTATGCACACCTGAAGATAAAGACAGTAGGATATGTAGATCGGCACCTGTGCCGATCGTTCATAGCGTTATTAACACACCCTAATTTGTAATAATGGCTTTCAAACAAATTCGGTTTTCTTTGTCACTGCAATCGTCTTTTAACATCAGCCAGGGTGTTTTAGAGGGAAACACGACGTCATTATCGTTCAGATCAGAACTTCACTGACTATACCAAATCTATTCAACTGGACGAATATCTATATATTATCTTATCTAAAACTATGCTGACCAAGTCCGTCAAATATACGGACTTTAATTTTTCTCTGCACATCTGATAATTGATTCACCCTCAAGCACACCCGATGTACTCGAGAGTGCTTCTGATGAAATTTCAACGCGCATTTTGATTGGTACCCGACTGCTAAATGCCAGATATAGTAAAGCCCTGGAGAACGCTATGCATCTTCAGAAAACGCAAGATATGTGCATATGTCGTATTACGGTGTTAGCAGCATACAGAGTGCCCTGGTGAACAAACGCCTTGGATCAATACTACTCCACTAAGTTTGAGTCTCATTTCTTTCGTCAAATCGTATAAGGCGATTTCGTTGATTCGGCTGTTGACTCGCTAACAGGCGAATGTTTGCTATCTTCCAAAGTGCAAGTCCATTGTTAGTGCTTACCACAGAGGATTTTATTTTTCCCAAATATGCTGAATGAGTTTCATTTGATATCCCATGTTCCACCATGCCACCAAACAGTAGCCGGATAAGCTTGTCCAATCCGTCAGAAATCGTCTCTGCCGACTCCCACGGTTACAATTACCTACAAACGATGTATGCTAATACTATAATTCGATACTTCCATTGACTTCCGTGCTTTCCTCGATGGTGATCAGAGGGTTGAGGGAAAATGTACGTCTAGAGCTCCTCACATCATCGAATGAGATTGAGTACATGAAAGAAGCACGCACTGGCTGGAAATGATCATGTGGCGGAGAGACTTAATAAATGCAAAAGAAGCCTATCGAAGTATATCGAAGAAGAATTGCGTGCAGTCATGACCACCGAACCTCGCATTAATTGTTATTGACAACTTTGGAAAATCGTGCTATTCTCCGATTTATTGGGCTTTAGGATTTCTTAATATACTGGTCGGAATGCTTATGTATACATTTAAGCTACGCTGCAAGGGTAACACGGATTCCCAAATAGTTGCGTCCCCAATGAATACAGGCATTCAACATACTGGACGAAACTGCCGAAATGTGCATTTCATGTCCTGACGTATACGGCCCTGTGAACTCACACGGGGGCAGTTACCTGTATACGACGTATGCTAATACCGCTACACGATACTTTCATTGACACTTCTGCTTTTGCGCCTTCCGCAGTTTCATCTCAAATCCTGGCTATACATAAACGTTCATCGAGAGCTGATTACACGTAATACATTTGATCGGTTTTGATACATGGTTGTATCAAGCTCAGCATAGGTTAATACAATTCATCGCATTGTACATTCAGCTGCGGGGACAACAGAAAATGTTATATTGTGCCGAAAATGTATCAATATACCCCCTCACCCAAGTGAACACAAGGAACGTCAAAAAGTGGAATAGTACCGTATAGTAGGAAGAAAACCGTACACCACAATGGTCAGGCTCCTACTTTCATTGAAACGAATGGATTCTCAACATCTATATATTTTGACAGCCTACTTATAATGATGGTATCAACGGTTAAGTTTATTGAATAATTCTACCTGCCCACAACTCAATTTTCATACTCTTCTTCATAGGGGTTATAGTTTCACGTCCCGGTATAGATCTATCTGGTTCAACCAGATGTGGTGCTACACTCATGTCCGCAATACGGAACGGAAAAACACCAATGAATCATTGCCTTCTTTCAAGAGCAGGAAAATATCAATTCCCTGCTATAAGTAATACTTCCCACACAAACAAGGAAGGTGTGTTTTATACCTACCCCTGCCTTCAAAGTTCAAACTCTCGGATGTGAGGACATTATTTCATTGCAAAACCACTTTTCGCACGAGGAATTGGGGGAGGGTTGTAGCAGATGTTGGCTCATACTTGTGGATTGGAGAAGGCAGACCGATGAAGAGTCCATCAAGGTGGTTATTCTGACATTACATAGACGGGCATAAGAACTTTACTAGGCGATACCCGAAACATATAAACCGTTAAAAAGTTCCGAGCACTGGTAATCGTTGTTTTGGTCCTTTCCATGTGGATAATGTGCGGCCAGGTAGACGGTTACTTAATCATTGCACATATAACTGTTGGCAATATACTTCGCATTTGCTTGGGCTAGATTTATATCAGCAATTTATTTTCCGATAATTGCTGGATATGTATATCGGGAAGAAATTGACAGAATTTTTTACCGAAATAAGAACATTTCAGATGATTACGCATCCCAATACACATCGCTCAGATACCCACACATTGAATGGTCGAGCGAAACTCTAGCGGGAAGAAATTGCGGTTGGGTGAATTTGCGATGGGTGAAATTGCAATGGAGCGAAACGACTTGCATCTATATACGTTTTATTTACAGTAGCCACTGCGTATCAGATTTTTCTTCCTCTACCCAGAAAACAGGGAATAACCATTATTGAAATGTTCAGCAGTCGCTAGCCGCTGAGCTAGTCGATAATTAGGGGGATTTTAAAGGTAGTAACAGAAGAATCTCTGACCGTTGACGGCAACTTGGGGGATATACTGGCAAATCCAATTAAATTAAATTTGGGCAAACGTCTATGTGAGGCAGTCAGCAGTCTGCGCGGGGTACACGATTGACATGCACACAAACAAACGCTGTAGGTTTTTTGTCGACGTGAAACAACATCTTCCGAACGATTTCTCTTGCGGTATTGCAACACAATTTTGCGCATGTAATGATGCAACGAATCCAGTTGAATAATCGTTGAGATCATAGAATACTGAAGATATGTATACATGTACAATCGTATCATCACAACTTTCTAGGACTGATACACAAATAGCTCAGATGAGACTCAGTCCGTTTTTAGAAACACCAGCATCAGGTCACGAATCGTTTGTTCGTTTGTTTTTTTCAAATATTTTTCATTGATTCTCCCTTGCTGGAACTCGGCAGAGATCCTATTTTAATGTTGGCGCCACGCTAGAAGTCCAGAGGCCACTTTCGTGCAAGCTCACGCACGAGTTAACGTCAATAGTGGAGGAGTGACTGAAACTTCATTGAACCCCAGAAAACTGGACGACCATTTTACTGTTCTGAGCGGGTATTGAACCCACGACCTCATTATTGTCATGAAGATATCATCCTCATTTTTTTTTTTTTTTTCGTCGAATAAATCGAAAGAAAAATGAGGAGCAGCCATTCCTTATTTTAAAAATAACATTGGGATGCAAATGCGAGAAGTTTTCCGAAACTTATGTCATCGGTAAAGTAAAAATTTGAATTTTGCAGTTTAGGGGAACTTTGTTAGGTAGGCTATATACTATTAAAAGCAACAGTATGAAAATTTCGGAAAATTTATATTCTTTGCTAAGTTTGATTGTGTATACATTACAGGTGCTGTGAATTACACAGATACTTTTAGAACCTAAAATAATACTTAGAGGGGCAACAGGAGCTCGCCGAGAATATGCGAATTAGGCCATCTTTTCCTAATTTTAATTGTTTATGAATTACTTCCGGTAGTATATTTGATAATAATCTTGTTTGAGGAAAACTCTTCCAACCTCACCCCTAAATTTGCGAGGGAATAACAAGAGAGAAACAATTTCGAAAATATAAGTCAGTCGTTGTTTTAATAAAATCCAGGAGTGTCAAAGTTACCCTGCGTGCCAAAGTTACCCCAGTTTACGGAACTCGCAACACGTCAAAGCGATATGCTACACAGAGGCCTGTTAGGGTTGCCGCAATCGTTTGTATATTAAGATTATTGCACCCCTTCTCCAAAAAACTCCCAAAACAGCCTTTTCAATGACCATGAATCACGCAAATGGATCCCTAAATAAACAAAACATAATATACAGAGAAACTCCCAGGTGAGCCCATCGCTCATGCTGTTACCAAAGTAGGGAGAAGGGAATTTGATTGATTTTTCAGCTCTAGAGTAATTGATTGTTGTTCTCTAAAAACCCATTCAAGAGAAAATATAAATCGTCATGCCTGAAATAACCCATATTCTCCTTACATTAACACCAAATGCTGATAATAGTAAATGAATTACTGACATTTGTATAACACACTTGCCCGACGTGTTCATAATTCAACTTAAAGTTTCCGTCGATGAGTCATTGCATATTTTGATGTATCCGATGAAGGATCCATGCACATTCGAAAATAACTGCAGTATCTCTCCCGTTGCGGACGTTTATGGTGTTAATAAATTCTGCCAAATGAAGACTATCGGAAACTTGCACATTGATCGATCTACCCTGTAACGCACCCGCTGACGTGCATTTCAATTAGTACTACTAATGCCAGATAGAAGTTCCCCGGAGACCGCCCTGCATCATCAAAAGACGCAGGATTCGTGCAAGGATCCGATTACGGTTTTAGCATACTGAGTGCGCTGGTAAACTACTAAGTACATTAACATGGGTTATAACTGTATTCGTACTGTGAGTATGGCTCTATTGTTCTATTGCTAAACCGTAACGCAATTGAGATGATTCGATGTATTCCATGACTCCATTCTCCCAAATTCCCCAAATAGCCTTCCCAATTACCTAAATAAACAGAGAGATATATACAAGAGAAACTCAAGAGAAAATGCTGTGACCAAAGTGGGGAAAAGGATTTTCATCGATTTTATTCGAGTGATTTTTTCTGATGGGTAATGCTTGAGATCGAAATTGAAGTTGTCATGCCTAGAATAACTCAATGGATATTCACCAAGGATACATTGATAACAGGACTTACAACGGATGTGTTAAGACTGTTTCTACAAGGCAATGATGAATATATTTTGTAAACAATTGTTTTTACGTTGGCATCAAACACATGCAGGTAATAATAATCGAATGATGACAAATTGGTTTACCACACTTGTCCGAGGTACACAAGTTCCATGATTAGTGCGGGGATATACACGTGGGCGGTTTACCCGCCTGAACATGTCTAGTTGACCTTTCAATTTGTCCATTATCCTGATTGCGTGATTACGTGTGACGCCGCTGTAGTATAACCTAGGGAATTATGTATGTCATTGTTTTAGTTCATGGCATACAACTCAACGTTCCACAAAATATTTTCCTTCGTTTTCCTCAGAAAAACTGGCACCTACCATCCGAACGAGAATTCCTCCGCATGGTTAATACTTTTTGGTAATGAAACTATTATGCAAATTACAGAAGAAACGAAAAATATTTCCAGATTCGAACTACAATGACAATAATCAATATTGGGATGCTTTCTGTATCGTGCGGCCTGTAACTGTTTTGATTATGAAAATTCATATGAACGGCGGGTTTGGACTGATATTATTTGTTACCTGATAATAAACCATAAACACCCTGAGTTTGAGTTCCTTGAATCGACCTTCAAAGTACTGCCAATGAGGCATGGCCTAATTTCATGCACCTGACAAAAAATGTATGCACACCTGATGTTAAGGACAGTGGGATATCTGGGTCGGCACCCGTGCCGAGTGTTTATAGCGTTATTAACACACCCTGACTTTCAAACAAATGCGGTTCTCTTTGTTACCGCAATCGTATTTTAACATCAGCCAGGGTGTTTTAGAGGGCAACACGATGTCATTATCGTTCAGATCAGAACTCCACTGACCATACCAAATCTGTTTAACTGGACAAATATCTATATATTATCTTATCTAGAACTATTGTGACCAAGTCCGTCAAATATACGGACTATAATTTGTTTATGCACATCAGATAATAGATTCACCCTCACAAACACCCGATGTACTCGAGAGTGCTTCTAATGAGATTCCGACGTGCATTTTGATAAAAGTAGCCGACTGCTGAATGCCAGATATAGTAATGCCCTGGAGAACGCCATGCATCTTCAGAAGACGCAAGATCTGTGCATATATCGTATTACGGTGTTACGGCATACAGAGTGCCCTGGTGAACGAACGCCTTGGATCAATACAGCATAGCCTACTACTCTACTAAGTTCGAGTCTCGTTTCTTCTGTCGAGTCGTATGAGGCGATTTTATTGATTCGGTTGTTGACTCGCTAACAGGCGAATGTTTGCTATTTTCCATTAAGTGCAAGTTCATTGTTATTCCTCACCACTAAGGATTTTATTTTGACAAAATATGCTGAATGAGTTTCATTTTATATCCCATGTTCCACCATGCCACCGGACAAGCTTGTCCAATCCGTCAGAAATCGTCTCTGCCGACGCCTACAGTGACAATTACCTACAAACGATATAATGATAATACTATAATTCGATACTGCCATTGACTCTCGTGCATTCTGCGATGGTGTGTACGGTTCTGATCAGAGGGTTGATAGAAAATGTACGTCTGAGGCTCCTCACATCATCGAATGAGATTGAGTACATGAAAGAAGCGCGCACTGGCTGGGAATGATCATGTGGCGGAAAGACTCAATAAATGCAAAAGAAGCCTATCGTAGTATATCGAAGAAGAATTACGCGCAATCATGACCACCGAACCTCGCATCCTTCCTCAATAATTGTTGAGGACAACTTACGCCCTGATATGAGCAACTTTTGAAAATCGTGCTATCCTCCGATTTATTGGGCTCGTAAGTCTTCAGGAGTTCTTATTATATACTGATCGAAATGCTCATGTATACATTTTAGCTACGCTGCAAGGGAAACACGGATTCCCAAATAGTTGCGACCCCAATTATTACAGGCATGCAACGAACTGGACGAAACTGCCAAAATTCGCATTTCATGTCCTGACGTATACGGCCCTGTAAACTCACACGGGGGCAGTTATACCTGTATACGACGCATGCTAATACCGCTACACGATACTTCCATTGACACTTGCGCCTTCCGCTGTTTCATCTCAAATCCTGGTCAACGGGCTGCTACAGAGACGTTCATCGAGAGCTGAGAACACGTAATAAATTGGATCGGTTTTGATACATGGTTGTACCAAGCTCAGCATAGGTATACAATTTATCGCATTGTACATTTAGCTGCGGGGACAACAGAAAATGTTTGGTGTGCAGAAAATGTATCAATATAACCCTCATCGAAGTAAACACAAAATACGTCAGAAAGAGGATTAGTATAGTGAGAAGAAACTCGTACACTACAATGTTCAGGCTCCTCCTTTCATTGAAACGAATGGATTCTCAACATCTTTATATTTTGACAGCCTACTTATAATGATGGTATAAACCGTTGAGTTTATTGAATAATTCTACCCTGCCCACAACTCAATTTTCACACTCTTCTTCATAGGGGTTATAGTTTCACGTCCCGGTATATATCTATCTGGTTCAACCAGATGTGGTGCTACACTCATGTTCGCAATACGGAGCGGAAACACACCGATGAATCATTGCCTTCTTCTAAGAGCAGGGGAATAACAATTCCCTGCTATGAGTAATATATACTCCCCACAGAAACAAGGACGGTGTGTTTTATACCTACCCATGCCTTCGAAGTTCAAACCCTCGGATGGGAGGACATCATTTCATTGCAAAACCACTTTTCGTGGGGTTGTAGCAGATGTTGACTCATACTTGTGAATTGGAGACGGCAGACCGATGAAGAATAACCACCTTGATGGACTATCAAGGTGGTTATTCTGACATTACATAGGCGGGCATAAAAACTGAACAATATCCGAAACATATAGGCCTATCATAAAGTTCCAAACACCGGTAATCGTTGTTTTGGTCCTTCCCATGTGCATGGATAACATGAGGCCAGGCGGACGGTTACTTAATCATCGGACATATAACTGTTGGCAATATACTTTGCATTTACTTGGGCTACTAAATTTTGTAGCAGCAATGTATTTTTCGATAATTGCGGGATACGAATATCGGGAAGAAATTGGCAGAATTTTTACTGAATAAGATTACTTTAAATTACGCATTCCGATACACATCGCTCAGATACCCAAACATTGAATGGGCGAGGGAAAATGTAGCGGGAAGAAATTGCGGTTGGGTGAATTTGCGATGGATGAAATTGCAATGAAGCGAAACGACTTGCATCTATATACGTATTACTTATATATAGTAGCCACTGCCTATCAGATTTTTCATCCTCTCTCCAGAAAACGGGGAATAACCATTATTGAAATGTTCAGCAGCATAATAATCTTGTTTGAGGAGAATTCTTCCAACCTTAACCCTAAATTTTCGAGAAAACAACAAGAGAGAGACAATTTCTAAAATATAGGTCAGTCGTTATTTTAATGTAATCCAGGGGTGTAAAAGTTACCCTGCGTTTCAAAGTTACCCCAGTTTACGGAACTCGCAGCACGTCATAGCGGTATGCTACACAGAGGCCTGTTAGGGTTGCTGCAATCGTTTGTTTATTAAGATTATTCCACTCCTTCGTCAAAAGACTACCCAAACAGCCTTCTCAATGACCATGAATCACGCAAATGGATACCTAGATAAACAAAAATAGAATACAGAGAGAAACTCCCAGGTGGGAGAGCATGCATTATCTGAAACGAGCAACCAATTCTGCCAAATGACGACTATCGGAAAGTAACCCGCACATTGATTGATCTACCCTGGAACGCACCCGCTGACGTACATCTTAATTAGTACTGCTAATGCCAGATAGAAGTTCCCCGGAGACCGCCCTGCTTCCTCAGAAGATGCAGGATTTGTGCAAGTACCCGATTACGGTTTTGGCATACTGAGTGCGCTGGTAAACTACTAAGTACATGAACATGGGTTATTACTGTATTCGTACTATGAGTGTGACTCTAGTGTCCTATTGCTAAACCGTAACGCAATTGAATTGATTCGACTGTTTACTCGCTAACGGCAAATGTTTGCTATCTTCCAAAGTGTACGCTCGTAGATGTATCTTACCCCTAAGTATTTTATCTTGTTTGAATATGCTGAATGTCTTATATTTCATATCCCACTTTTCACCACGCCACCGAGCAGTAGCCGGACGAGCTTGTCTGAATCGTCAAAAATCGTCTCCGCCAATTATTACGGTAACAGTTACCTGCTAACGACGTATGTTAATACCATACTTCGATATTCTCATTGACACTCGTGCTGTCCGTGAACGGTTCTGATCAATGGGTTGATGAAACACGTACGTATAGAGTTCCTTACATCAGCTAACTTGAGCTTGACGAAATGGGATTAAGTATACGGTATTTAAAAGAGGCATACAGTAGCTGGAAACTTTCATGTGGGAGAAGATACTCGGTTAATGCGATAGAACGTTGCTTCTACGCAAGTTTATCGAAACCGCTGAGAAAAATACAACCTCCACATGCAGTCTGTTATAGACCACTTTGGAAATTGAATTCATTGTCATTCCCGTTCTTAGTGTACTTGCTTTATTCGAAGTCCTCAGATCCTTATCAGCCTCGCCATTTTGTAACCTTGAATTAGTGCCTATATCTAATTGCAGTCAAAAGAATATATACAGCGAAGGCCAACTGTTCAAATTGCGGCCTAAAATTCGCATTTCATGGCAATGGACTCTATCTACCCCGACACCCGTAATTTCAGAAGCCTATTGAGCGCTCATGGAATGATACAGCATGTCCGTGAAAAGACACACGTCAAGGGTCACACGCTGGACGTTGTGATAACCCGAGCTGAATCCGGAGTGTTGAGCGGTTGCCCTACGGTCACTGATCCATGCCTAGGGTCATCGGATCTCTCTGCTGACCACTATGCAGTGACTTTCCAGCTGGACGCTTCTCGGCCGAAACGAGCCATGAAAATGAGATCTTTCCGTGAGCTGCGTCGCATCGATGTATCGAGCTTTCAAACCGACGTGTCCGAATGTTCTCGTCTGAATGAGAACCTCGACAGCATGTCCGTTGATGACCTTGTGAGCGCCTACAACAGCAGTCTGCAACGGCTCGTTGATATACATGCCCCAGTGAAAACCAGGTACGTCACTCTGCGTCCAGACTGCCCATGGTACACGGATGTATTGAAAACAGAGAAACGGAAGCGCCGTCAGGCGGAGCGGACCTGGCAGCGGACCAAGCTGACGGTCCACAGGGACATGTACAAAAACCAGTGCCGAGTAGTAAATAGATTGCTCGTCACCACCAAACAATCATACTATTCACAGAAGATACAGGAATACAGTAACGATCAAAAGAGGCTCTATCAGCTTACCAACACATTGATGGGAGGTACTGCGTGTAGTTCTGTTCTGCCGGACGACAAGACGGATGGGGAATTGTCTGACATGTTTGGTGATTTTTTCGCCGACAAAGTGAGATGCATCAGACGTAGCATTGAGAGCAGGCATGGGAATGTTGATGGTGAAAATAATGCCCCAAATCGCTTCAATGGGACCCCACTGACCACTTTGATCTGCACTACAGATGATGAAATCAGAGAACTGGTCAAGAAGTCTCCCAACAAGTCTTGTGGGTTGGACCCCATCCCGGTTTGGCTTTTAAAGTCATGTATAGACCAGCTACTCCCTATCATCAAGGCCATCATCAATGCATCCTTGAATGTATCTCACGTTCCTACGTCATTGAAAGTGGCACACGTGAGACCTCTTATCAAGAAATCCGGTCTTGATGTCAACCAGCCAAGCAACTATCGTCCTGTCTCGAACCTTCCATTCGTCTCCAAGTTGCTCGAGAAGGTTGTGGCGAAACGTGTCGATGAGCATCTGGAGATTAACGGTATGCATGATCAGTACCAGTCGGCTTATAGGAAAGGGCATTCCACTGAGACCGCGCTCCTTAAAGTCCAGGACGATATTAGCCGTGCATTGGATAGCAAGCAGAGTGTTGCCCTTGTTATGCTTGACTTGAGTGCGGCATTTGATACAATAGATCATGACATCCTGTTTCAGCGGCTTCATCGTCATTTGGGCATCTCCGCCGAAGCGTTAAGTTGGTTTGTGTCCTACCTCAGCGATAGACACCAATCTGTGGTAGTTGGTACCTCAATTTCCGAGCGCACGCAAGTGGCATTTGGTGTTCCACAGGGGTCAGTTCTGGGACCCAAATTATATTCTATGTATACGCGGCCCGTCGGTGACATCATAAGAGGTCATGAGCTGATGTATCATTGTTATGCCGACGACACGCAAATCTACACCACTATTGGTGATCGAGTTGATCCCAGTGCAGCACTCAGATCCCTTGAGATGTGTGTCAGTGACGTCAACGACTGGATGTCAGCAAATATGCTAAAACTGAACTGTGACAAAACCGAATTTATTATGTTCTCCTCTAAACATAGACCGATTGATTCGTCCAATTCGAGACTGAACATTGGAGGTACCATGGTTCAGTCCGCTGACTCTGTGAGGAATCTGGGGGTCCATCTGGACGGTAATCTCAGCATGGAGAAGCAGGTTAACTCTGTCTGTAGGAGCTGTTTCTATTCTATCCGTACTATTGGTCGTATAAGGAACCTGATAACAGAGGATGCTTGTAAGTTGTTAATCCACTCGTTTGTAACTTCACGTTTGGACTACTGCAACGGTCTCCTGTCGGGGTTGCCACAGTCACTACTCTGCCGTCTACAACGTGTACAGAACACCGCCGCACGTTTGGTTACGAAAACTAAGCGCAGCGAGCATATCACCCCCATTCTCCGGGATCTCCACTGGCTCCCTCTTCGTCACCGAATCGAGTACAAGCTCCTGACCCTAACCTACATAACACTTCAACAGGCTTCCCCCAGTTATATGATCGATATGATCACTGCATATCGACCCACGCGCAACCTCAGATCTGGCAGCAAGTCGAGGCTCTGTGTCCCGAAATCGCGTTCCAAGTACTACGGCGGGATGGGTTTCCAGGTTGCTGCTCCTACGTTGTGGAACATGATCCCACAGCACATTCGCGATTCGCCCACCCTGGGGTTATTTAAGCGTAATCTTAAGACTCATATGTTTAATATATAACTACTATGTTGTAAAGCGCTTAGAGCAGTCTCTGACTGATTAGGCGCTATATAAGTATCGTATTCTATTCTATTCTATTAATAATGTCCCAAAATTAAATATGACTGTGACGAATTCCTTTTTTCAATACATGCAAAACACCTGACTGTTTATACAAGTCATGCGAATTTTAGGTTTCATAGGATAAAGTATACAATATATAATATATCTAATATTTATTCAACTACGATTGAATACTATTTGCCAAACATGAGGGAAAATAGCATAATAACTACATATAAGGTCTCTCAAAATGAGAGAGGATTGCGCGGAACGTCTTTTTATTACGAAAGCGAAAAAGATTTAGTGAAATGAAGTTCGACATCAATATTTCAACTGATACTACTTAATTGAACCACATTTAGTAATCTGAGTATTATTACAGCTTATTAACAGAAGCCGAGACAACCCAGAATTCGATACATCACCGAAAAGACTAACGCATGTTGATGAGTGCCTTTCTCATGGGTCCTATGATTGAGTGTTTTTTTCAGAGAAAAATGAGAATTTTAAAAACTTATACTCTCGGCTGAGTTCCGGGACCATTTACATGTCATCAATAGGTCATCAGCAATCGAAATCTGAAATCTCTGTGAACACGATAAGTGTGAATGATCAGCCAGAATTGTGTATGTTTCCCATAGCCCACTGTTATTTCCCCATATCGTAATGATGAGTTTCGGAGTCAAAGGTCACATGTGTCAAGTTAGAGAAGCACTAAGCCTTGTGGTTGTCCGGTTATTTTTACTACCTGCTTGGTTAGTAACCACGTCCACTGAATTCAAGTTCAAAACAGAAACATTTGACATAGTAACTTAGGCTGACTCTTGATTTTTTTTGAAAAAAATGTCATTCTCTAATTAGTTCAATGTGTCCCAAGTTTCGTTTATTCAAACACCACTTAATTTACTTATAATCTATCTTCCCAACTTAAGGCTGAATTGCTAGCCGAATAGCCTGATGTGTTTTTCATTCCAGTAAAACGCATTCCTAGTTGATGCTACCAAAATCCATTCCAATACAGACTAGTAAATATGTTAACTCCTCTCCGTCAGCCTGTCACCTTCCTCCCCTCTCCCAACAGAAATGTACAGTGTAAACAAATATTCAAGGGTTAAGAAATCACCGAGAATATGAATATGCGAGAATATGACGTTGAATCACAGACCGCTGTGTGTACACATGATACAAAACAATGTCAACACACTGAACAAATAAAGCACTACAAAGAGCATATCTCCAGTTCAGAGGTTATTTACGGACCTTACTCGCAGTTTACACGCAGCCTAAAATAAATTCCACATTCATTATTCTTGAATAGTTATTCAATATTCTTCAATAATTTAAAATAACAATTGATTATCCCATATTCAAGGGAACTGCTGACACGGTTAACTACGATGGAGTTGATAATTGTCATGACCCAACACGTGTCATCCCCTATTCAATGATAATATATATCGGTAATTATTTATCACAAGTCTGTTCCAAAATACGATGCTATACTATTTAATGTTATGAACATGTATCTTCAATACGAATCCATGAATGCGAGGTTGAAACTGAGAAGGAAATGCATGGAATAAGCGTGTTAGGGCAGGTGCTCCTGACCACTGAAACACATGTATGGCATGCTGATAAGATTACATGTTATTCACCTTTCTAAAACGTGTGGAGTTTGAGAAGTTGTCATTTACATTCAATATAGTGTGGTGGATAGTCTTCGGGGAATTCATCAAGTAACAACGTGCTAATTTACCTAAATAATGCAGCGAAAGTTGTGGTATTAGTGAATTAGAACAATAGTCAATGAACGTTTGACGAATTATAAAATGACTATTAGGTCATCGAAGGTGTTAGATGTCGCATAATATGTACCAAATTCTAATTCGAATTGACAAATTCCATTAAAAATAGCCTAATGGCTATCACATGGTAATAAACATCGAATAGTGGAAATATTGGAGGCCGTATATAGCAGGGTCACCAGATGTCATTGGATGTCAAATAACCGATAATGTGTTCAAACGAAACCTGGCATACCTAATAGAGAACCCTTAACTCACAGGCTCAGGATCATTTAATGGTCACTTGAGATTTTCAATTGTGAATTTAAAAACAGTGCTTGTCGCTAAGTGAACTTGGTACAGTACAGGGGGACATTGCAGGACTCTATATAGGGTCAAGTTTGGTGCATCAAACATTGTGTCAATAATTAGTAATACCAGAATCGTATAAAACGCTTTACCACTGATCACAGCAGTCGATAAAGTAGACATAAAGTAGCAAATGTCATGTCAATTTTACGATATTACTTCTACTCACTTCTATCCTATAGTATAATATATATATATTTACTATTGCCGTATTGTCAAATTACTAAACAATGCTGTATAGAACATACCTACTGACTACCATGACGTGTGAGGCTCACACATGCATGTGTCAATGAACTAACATACTGAACACTTATCTTGGGTGGACAAACCAGAAAAGATGTTCAATTATAGCGTTGATGGATTTGGATATTCCGGACTTAATTAACATGCATGTTGGTCAGGACTCATGGTGAGGTACTCCATATCTACGAAGTTTCCTTCAATTCTGACAAAGTCCCTAATATTGCATGAACTAACCATGTACATTTGAGGGAATAAACGGTATGGTGGCTTTGTGAGTTATGACAGTTTCGGATCATTGGATATTGTCTTTGAAATTTATTGTTATAAGTACATTCATCCAGTTATTAGAAGACTTGATTTCCCTTAATATAATCTGCCAGGTATAGAGTTTGTCCCTGTATACGTTTGAAACGAGAAGGTAATAAAACTAC
>JAUOBX010622851.1:0-15565 GCA_032360705.1 Eupentacta quinquesemita | reverse complement strand
GTAAAGGACTCGGAAAGGACTCGGACCGAGTCCTTTGGGCCGAGTCCGAGTCATTGACCTCCGAGTCCGAGTCCTTCGAAAAAAGGACTCGAGACCGGTCTTGAGTCCGAGTCCGGTCTCGAGTCCTCCAGCACTGTCAATAAGTGTCGGTCTCAAAAAATCTTGTTGGTCCCAAAATGGTTTACACCCCCCCCCCCCCTCCCCCTGGGAATTTATGTATATAAGCCCCTGAGTGCAGTTCCTGATCATTTGGAGGGTTTGAACAACCAGAAATGCCCTCGTGCGCTCCACCCCAACCTATGATGGCGCTCCGCTCAGTATACAAATTAGCCTTCGTTTCTATGCGAAAGGCAAACTTTGGTCCCCATACTAACAGTTAATAAGGGTTTTTCACATTGCAAAAGAAATTAAATCTCTATTCCCTGTGATGAATTCCTATTCAGTTACATAACCCTAAGCTCATCATCTCAAACTCTATTTTTCAGGTGGTACCAGATTGTCAAGTTGGGGGACCATCTGGTGGACCGGTCATGAACTTGGTCACCGACACAGAATCGGTAAGTTAATTAAAAACCAGCTCTTTCTGGTTGTCAATGTAAACTTTTCTCGAATCGCATCAGCATAGATAGTGCGTAACAAACTAACATGCATCCACAGAGGATGAGCCAGATGTTTATGATTGGCATATGATGCATTGTGACGATACATCATGTAAAGGTATGTGTTGCTTTGATTATACTGTATTAACATCTGAAAAACAATTGGCTACGCCCCGGTTTTCTCAGCTTCTACGATGACGTCATCATCGGTCTTACATGTATCTCCCAATTTGTTGTTGTTTTATGATGATAAATGTGAGGGACAGTTATTACAGCGAGGGAAGACTTAAGGCCAGGTCACACTACAACGATACCAGGGCTCGATTTTTACAGCCGTCCGGTCGTCCGAGACGACCAGATGGTCCGACGGACGACCATAACTTTTTTCCAGGTTGCCCGACGGACTACCAAGAACCCAAGTGTTCAACTCGCCAGACACGGGTACCGATCCCATACAAGCCGGCGAGGGTTCATACCTCGATACAGCACACTCGTCAGCTGGCTAAAATGATCCGTCACATTTATTGTATAGTCATCGTAGCATTTGGCTGTAAATACATCTTTCGCGACGTAGCACATCGTATTTGAGCTGAATTCTGTCATAACTCATTAGGGGCCAATTAGGGCTGCCAAGTTAGGCTAAACAGGTTTCGGCAACCAAATTTTCTCCCGGACAACCATGAAAAAAATCTAAGAATCGAGGCCTGGATACGATACTACAACGATATCATATAGTGCAAACTTTCTCTCTGTTCTCACTTACAGTCACAGGGTGATCCTGCTGATCCGCCCACGTCTATCCCTAAGCCTGCCAAGAGGAGAAGAAAGGTACAAAAAGACATTGACCTCCTGGAACTCAATCAACAGATGCTGTTGATTGAAGAACGAAAAATGGTGTACAAAAAAGAAAAGTTGGAAGTCCAGAAAAACATACTGGAGGAGCTTCGACAAATGAACCAAAACTTTGAGAGGTGGATCCAAACTCCTGTCGATTTTGGATTGCTACCTACTCATCCAGAGCAATAGGTCTATTTATATTAAAAACATGTTTCGATGGCCATATACTCTTTCCTTGGGCCCTAAATAAAAATGTTCACAAGTTCCAGAAGCTCAATATCTTTTCGTACCTTTAACACCCATTTCCACCGTCAACTTGGAGCTTACTGACCAGTGGCCCCCTAGAAGCAGTTCTCTACTAGCTGATTCCTGGCGATGTTTCCCGGTATGTTAGCTGGTCCGTTGTAATCCGGAGCAATATCGTCTTCCAGGTCGTGCTGTCGTCCAAGATAGGGGTCCTGGATGTGCTTGGCAATGTTAAATAAAACAACACATGCCACCACAACCTTGCAGGCACGATCTGGGGCGGTCCTCAAGCCCTTCCGCAAACAGGGGAATTTCATCTTTAGCTGACCGTTGGTCTGTTCGATGACGACTCGGCCATGTCGGTGGGCCCTGTGTAGTATGACATAAGAATATGGGGGGAAATTCTAAATTTTGGGGAGGTGGTGGTGGTTGGAACAATGAGTCATAGGTTCCGATTAAGGGCATCTGAAAGATTATAATGATGATGAAGTGTTTCGCTGTGGAAAAACTGTTGTCTATTTCTATCTACAGAGGAACAAGTCTTTGGTGGCAAATCTAACCCATGCATTGTAGTAAATTTGCGATATTCAATAGTCCATCATGCCTTTACATGTTGGTTAAAATGGACTACGGGCACCTGTGAACTTTAACCCCACCCGAGACCAGAGTATTGATCCAGGGAATATGAACCAAATTATAATTTATTAACTATTTGGTTAACACTATATGACCAAGATATATATACTTTCAAGTACCTTTCTCCTAGAAGTGCTTCAGGAAAATGACATTTCGTAGTCCATTTTCAACACACCTACCCTACACAGTTATTTGATCAGTGGGGAAATTCTAATAAGATTTCTCTGTGACGGCTCATAGAAAGAACATTGATTGGGCAACCAGGCGAGACGATGGCCCTGTTCTCCCTACCTGTCCTAACTCCTAACACCATCCCCGCACTATTTGGAAGCTAGTAGGTTAAAGGAAATTAGAACAAATATCTCACTCATTGTATCTTCGCTGTGCTGGTGTGTCAACATTCCGGTAGGGCGTCATCAGCCACGGTGTCTGGGGGTAGCCGGAGTCACCAAGGAGCATTCCAGTCAGGTGTCCCTGCTGGAAAAGCTCCCACACTGGGCTGTTCTGTAGAATCCTGCTGTCATGGCAGGATCCCGGCCATCTTGCGACAACGTTCGTTATGTGGTAACGGCTGTCGCACACTAGCTGTACATTAAGGCTATGAACACCTTTTCTGTTCACGTAAGCATATTCTTGGTCACCCAGTGGAGCACAATCTAGCCGGATGTGCGTGCAGTCAATGGCACCTACTGCACCTGGGAAGTTTGATAGGTTGTAAAATCCTAGTTGGGCAGTGTTCACCTCTTGTCTGGAGGTGGGCCACTTGACGTATTCGTCTTTAAGCCCAGCTATGGTATTGGTCACCCTGTGGACTATCCTGCACACACTCGAGTCGCTGATGCCATGGTGAACCCCTGTGTGGAATTACAATTGAGCAATAATCAATGATGCAATACAATTTAGAATTCATGCCCACAGTGTAGACCTGCTTGCACAATCATTTGACTGTTGTTATATCTGTCCGCCATATTTATTCATTGATTGGATGCATAATTGTTATTATATTTTCGATTCAGAGAGAATGCGTGTAATAAGTTTGCAATATTCTTCATATAATTTTTCATTCATGCACACAGCAGAGCTGCCTGCGCAATTATTATTATTATATCTGTCAGTGATATCAATTGATTGGATACATAATCGTTTATATTTTTAATTCAGAGATACTTAGTACAGATATTTATCATATTGTGTGAATACCTGAATAATTTCTGTAGTGTGCAATTGCATTCTTCATGAACTGATTGTTATTTCATTCCAGTTACTGCATATAGTGTGTGTGGGACTTTTATTAAAATCTTACTTACTGGATAGCGAGAGAACTTATTGAGCACTAACCAAATATTCTCACTTATCAATTTCATCCTATATTTATGCTTGGCTATAAAAACAAGGGTGCCTCAGTCTTCCATTACATTGGAGACGTCATCACCTTGGTTTTCAGCGTCCACGATGACGTCATCATCGGTCCCCAAAAGCAAGTAAACACCTTGACATACTCACATAGGCATTGAGATAGAATTTCGTGTCATGGAGGGGGGGGGGGGGAATTCTCTGGATTCCAAAATTTTGAGTAGATACCTCCTAGTACCTACCCTCCTCCCTAGGCGGATAATGCATTTTGAAGGCCTGTAAATGCAAAATGGTCGAATGGTTTGAGTTTAAATCTCAATAAAATAGTTTCAAATTTATCTTCGCAAAACTCATCTTCAAACCATGAGTTATGGGGGAGGGGTGAACCCTTAGCCCCCTCCCCCCGCCCCCTCCTCCCCATTGGTACGCCTCTGCAATCTCGTATTTATCCCTTTATTAGTAAGTGTAGCCATATACCATGCAACTCTATATAGGTTTCCTCACAGAAGATGTTAGCTTGCGTGACAAATTCATATTCGGACATGAATGCATCACAACAGTTGTTTCGTGTTGTTTTTCCCTCGTTTTGTTATGATTCTATGCTACTAAATGATATTTATGTGTACAGTATGAACGATCCAGTTGCAATAAAACTGTGTGATATTTAAAATGACTATTTATTTTCCACTCATGTTTAGTAAGTTCAGTTATTTTCAATAATATGATATCCCGTTCTCATATATCGCTTTTCCACGTCCATGACATGCTCAAAGCTCTTTACAAATATTACCCCTGATCATCAGTGTCAAATCCCCCACTTTATCAGTGCGCAATTCTTTCTGTACTTCCCTGAAGCACAGTAACTGTGTATCTCCTCATTGTGTTGCTCGAGGAACATCCCAGTAGCTACAACGCTTCAATTTACAAGTCACTTCTCAAGGTTCCCAGTAACGCCTGGGTGGAACGAGGCACCGGAAAACTCAGCCAGTCGTGATTCGACTCAGCAACCTTTTGATCACTAGTCCAATGCTCTGCTGACTGAGCTAATCTGATTTCCATGGACGGGAACATTGGCGCTAGCTCCTCTCCTCTTACGACTTAAGAACAGTGTTCGAAGGTTAACAGGCCGGCATGTAATCTTCATCATCTTATCCTGCTCCCAGGATCACCATTTACCCCCAATTGGAGAGACGGTTAGCTTATGTACCAACTACCATCAGCTACTGGCTGGCATCTGGCGAGGCCCACCCACAGTACAAAAAACGTGTGAGATGATCCATCCATGTAACATGGACAAATACTGGCAACTTTCCCACATGGTATCTCCAGCTATTTAGTGGCGTCGCCGGACTCTCATCCTGGATGAGGCACTGGGTCTGGTTGGGATGGTGTGTTACTATGATGATTTATTGCAACTTGGTGAATCTGAATGAATGGAAATATGACCAGTATTAACTCACCTGTTGAGCTGTAGAAATCCCCCGTGGCGTAGTACCTCAAAGCCACGAAAATCTGCACACGGGGATCGATCGCATGACTGCGCCGTGTCTCATTTTGCAGATGCGGTTCTAACAGATCGATAACCCGCATTATCCCACGGCGGGTGAACCGGTAATATTTATGCATGCGGGTGTCACTGTACGAGTCCAACGGATTCAGACGATCTCTGAAGACCCGCTCCCGCTGCAATGCCCTCGCATTACATACGTACAGCAAATGAGCTGCCATAATAACGAATTCTGAGACTGTTTGAATGAACAATATTTGTGAATCGAGTAAATTCGCTGTGTGGGTAATTTAGACGTTGTTAATGAAACTCGGAGTTAGATTCAAATGAATGATTTGGCGCGGGATGATGTCATGTGATTATTAACGATCGATTCTGGTTTGCGATCGATTTGTATACACTACGACACCTCCAGAGCCGTCGCAGGAAATTCATCGCAAGCTCAAACTCTTGCGATGACGAAATCCATCGCAAGCTGTTAGTGAAATCGATTTTCCAAATTGATCGCAAAGCTTGCGATCAATTCGTGATTTGCGATGGATATGGGCACTTGCGACCGTCGTGAGGTGTTAGTGAAATCGGCCCCTGGTGTAATTTCTCGGGATAGCCCTGCCCAAATCAATTTTATTTGACTTTTTTCACAATCAGCTATCCTGCGTCGTCTGAGTGACAGCTCCGGATACCTTGCAGTTAGTCACGAACAACTGGCCAGCATTTGCCCGACAACCAAGATAATTTCTTCTGTTCTTATCTTTCATTCATTTTTGTTCAGTCGAATTCGCCTGTTGAAGGATTGTTCTCTATTTTCATCTTCCACCTAAAATGATGATTAGAAACGTTTCAGTTTTAGAAAAAGTTGAGAAAAGTAATACACACCAGTACCATTGGTGACGGCAGTGTCCCTCTCGCCATTGTGAAACAACTCTTCAATGTCAGACCCGACATAACATTACTCACTTAAGTCACTTTTACTACTGATTAGCATAATCAGGGCCTAATAAGTAATACCTTGAATAATATTAATAATGATAATAATAATAATACGACCCATTATTGGTTATTTCGTATCATTTAATATAAACTAGTGTAATACTAACTGAGGCTTTGGAAATTACCGATTGCTGCGAGAAATATCAGCTAATATCCACCAACGTGTTTACGGTCACTCGATTTGGGTTAACTTTGCCTGCAAATCAATGTGATGGTGAAGTCGACAATGTGACGTGAACTACCCTTCAATGTTTGCACTGGTCAAACCTGCCGGAGCATGAACACTTGAACACAAGAACAGACTGGCGAAGACGAAGTATCTTGATGAATCAGTCGTGAGACCACGGATCAACGATAAGTTGAAATACACCAAAAGTCTACAATGGAATGTATTATCGCCTTTTGCATCACAGATTGCCGCCCTCCCCTCATGATCGTGTTACGTACATCCTGTTTGCACTTCCAGGATATTAATACTTTCATAGGATCGACCAGTAGAGGTGGACAATAGGAGTAAATTAGCAATGAAGGCGATACGGTACTATATCAATAGACGCAGGCGAAAATAAATGTTTACATAAGGACCTTAGTGGCAAAATGGTGCACTCAGGACGATCTTGTCAAATATAATGTAATGATTCCGCATGTGACATCTGTTATTGCATGTCCTCGGATAAGTTTGTCTATTAGTTGGTTTCTTTGTTTTCAATTAGAATTTTCCTGCAATAACTAATGCAGATGGTCATGAGTAGTGTGATCAATAGGTGCGTCCCGCTAATATTTCATTTTATTTCATTCTGTTTGCATTAGCCTGCCTTCCGCCAGTTTAATCTCGAACAAGGAGACGATGATGTTTGCTCCCTATATTTGCTCTGTAAGTTTTTTTATGCGATTGAATAGTTCACTCGGGATGAATCTGGTCGAATATATTGATATTATATAGTTTTACAAAGGAAGGAAATATTTGTCAAAGAATCATTACGTACAGGACAGCTGAATGTATGTGTACATCACATATTGAAGACTTCGTTATGGACTCTGTTTTGGAATAACATCATGTAGAAAGTGCAGACAAATTATCTACAATTTACGATAACTATTAACTATAATGCTTGTTCCACGTATCAACACAAACCATAGGGGGAAGACGCTGAACGAATGACATAGTATATCATGACTATTGTAATGGGCTGCTCTTTTGCATCCCGGATGGACTGCTGTTCAAGATCAAGACAGTTCAAAATTATGCCGCTCGCCTAATATCTACTATATGTTACGTTGGGTACACATCGCTCTGGTCATATCCTTGATGTCGTGGTAACGCGGGACAATGAAGATCTTGTCCAGAATGTTACGGTTGGCGATCAGATATCGGATCATAACCTAATCTTGTGCGATACCCAATTCCCCAAACCTAAACCGGTGCGTATCATGACAACTACGAGAAATCTGCGATCTGTTGTTCTGGAAGATATGAAGGGCGATGTTTCAGCCTTGTTACCACCCGTGATTTCTGATCCCAATCTGCTCACTGATTTCTATGACACGTCCTTGAGTGGAATCCTGGATAAGCACGCGCCGCCTAGACGCAAGATTATCACTGTCCGACCATCGCAACCATGGTTCACAGACGACCTCTACAAGGCAAAACGAGAGAAGCGAAAAGCTGAACATAAATGGAGACGCACTGGACTCACAGTCCACCATGACATTTTCCGCAATGCAATGACCCAGTACAACAACATGCTGGTTAAGGCTCAAACAACATATTATGAGTCTAAGATTGCTGCTGCAGGGACTGACATGAAAGCGATCGGGAATGTTGTTAGCGAGATAATGCACCGAAAGAATAACGTCAAGTTACCATCCGGCACATCCGATGACGAGCTCGCTCACAATTTCGCGACATTCTTTGCGGACAAGGTATCACGGATACGTTCGACATTTCCCGATCGCGATCATCATACGGATATTCCTGTGCCAGGTCATGGTTTCCTACTAGACCATTTTGAAGCCGTCACCCGTGATGAACTACGCAATATAGTTGCGAAATCTCCCACCAAAGGGTGCACTCTCGATCCTCTGCCGACTTGGATGACGAAAAGCCTCACTGACGAACTGCTTCCTCTGATGGTCAAGATCATAAATGCACCAATCTCGGCGGGTATCGTACCTGATGCTCTGAAATGTGCTGTAATAACCCCCCTCATTAAGCAGCCATCACTTGACCCTGACGTGCTTCAACACTACCGACCAATAAGTAACCTGCCTTTCCTCTCGAAGATCATGGAGAAGGTTGTTGCCCAAAGGCTGCAACAGTACTTGACTGAATACCAGCTGCACGATCCGTTTCAATCAGCGTATAAGCCGGGTCACAGCACAGAAACTGCCCTCAACAAAGTGCAGAATGATCTGCTTCGGAACGTCGACGACGGTGGTATCTCTATCCTCGTGTTACTGGACCTCAGTGCCGCGTTCGACACTGTCGACCACGAGGTGTTGCTCGACAGGCTATATATGTTGGGGCTACGTGGCGTCACTCTGGCGTGGTTCAAATCGTATCTGACTGATCGTAGGCAGTATGTCAAGATTCGGAACAGCAAATCTGAGGAGTCACCCCTGTTGTTCGGTGTACCACAAGGATCTGTACTTGGGCCTTTGCTGTTCCTGGTTTACATCTTACCACTGCAACATATCATCAAGCAACATGATATCAGTATGCATGGCTACGCTGATGACATACAATTGTATATGCCACTTTCTAATCCGTCAATCCCTGGGTACGTTGCTGCAGACTGTGTGCGGCTTGAGCATTGCCTGGCTGATATAAACAGATGGATGTCAACAAATTTTCTGAAGTTGAATTCCGACAAAACTAACATAATGGTCTTTGGAACGAAGAGTCGTGTTCAACGTGTCCTTCTACCCACCATCAATGTTGCGGGTACACCAGTGTCCATCTCGAGTGAACCAGTCAAGAATCTTGGCGTGTGTTTCGACCCTGGGCTAACAATGACACGGCATGTTAACATGGTGGTGAAGTCAGCTTCCTATCAAATCCGCAACATCGGGCGCCTACGTAATAGGCTAACACTTTCTACAACCAAGACCCTTGTTCAAACCCTAGTGATGTCAAAACTTGACTACTGCAACAGTTTGTTATTTGGCCTTCCCGATTCTCTAATCTCGAAACTTCAAATCATACAGAACAAAGCTGCCAGAATTGTGACTCGTACTCCAAAGACAGAACATATAACGCCCATACTGAAGGACCTTCATTGGCTCCCGATCAAGCAGCGAATCGAGTTCAAGATCCTGATGATGACTTTCAAGGCAATCCACAACACAATACATACGTGACATGCTTGTTAACCATACACCATCTCGTAACCATCGCTCCTCATCTCTTGGTCTGTTACGAGAGCCTAGAACGAAGCTGAAATCAGCGGGTGACCGCGTTTTCTCAGTTTCTGCTCCTCGTTTGTGGAACAATGTCGACATCACAGTGAAGAGAGACTATTTCTATTAAGTCATTTAAATCTAAGTTAAATTCGCTTATGTTTAGAAGTGCGTTCGATTAATTACGGTACCCTGTTTAATTTTTGTAAAGCGCATTTGAGCATTTTTGAAATGGAATTTGCGCTATATAAATGTCACTTTTATTATTATTTATTAAGTATTGACATTAAATGACAACTGACAGTATATCCAAATGAACACTAATTTTCCTGAAAATGTGACAAAATTTACCAATAGAAGTCCGAGAACCATACACAGACCGCTTCTAACAAGTTTCATGTAAATCAGAGAAATCTCCATAAATTAGGCAGATTACTAATGATGCAAGTTGATGAGAATAAAAATCTCAGGATGCAAATTATGCAGATATAATGACCTCCAGGGCCGACATGAAATATACCCTATAAATCTCCAATACTAGATAGATCACATTACGAATCAGGTAAATCAGATAAACTTGCATAAATTATACAAATTAGTCACTTTAAATATCTGAATGACCTTGACCAAACACTGTTGTCTGGCAGACAACCAGAACAAATCTGAAGATCAAGTCCTGGTGATGTCTACTGCATGAGGAATACACATAATCGTAATGATTTCTACCTACTGTTTTGGGGCAACATCAAACCAGAAAAAAATCTCAAATTGCAAAAAAAGTCTCATTCGACTGGTTTGAGACCAGAAAAAGGGCAAGGAATCACTACGCACAGTTGCGTTCTTGTTACCTACTATGTAGGGATTCCTCACTCTTCTATTTGCTATTACTCCCGCCTGATGCCTTTATCGAGTAGTTTTCGTCACCACCTACCGATCCGTAATTCTTCGATCGTTGCCATATAAATTGTAACTTAGAATTAGGAAGTACGAAGTAGCTAAATTGAAGTTCGTTTAATTTTCATTCTCAATAAAGAATTATTGTCTGTTTTTTCTTCGTATTTAGGGACCTGCACTGGGACAATATATTCAACCAATTTGAAAACTATGAGGACCAGCCAACCTATGGTATGATTGAATCTGCGACAAAGATATTTGGTGAGTATAAATAATTTAAATTGACAGAAAACGTGCACAAAATAATATATGCGTTGTCGAAGAACATCGGAGCGCCAGACCTGCAGAATGTAGGGCAAACACTGTCGCTTCAAATCAGTTTTTAACATCCATACCCAATTTCTATCTCTCCATTCACCTGAAGGCAGAGATAAAGCACAACTACATGGTTAGGCTTTCAACACTTTTCGAAAAGAACAATGGAGGCCTATCATTAGTGATTGGCAGTATCGTCAAACTTGTTTATATTTGAATTCATTGGGATCTCAACTCGTGGCTCAATGGCCGATGGTCTTACAATGCAGGAACTTGATTTACCTCACAAAGCTACATAAACATTTATAGGAGGATTCCTCATTGTTAAATGTTGATGATCATTTTAACATCAATTATGACAGATCTGCTCTCTTGGCTATACGATAATATGTGCAGTCCGCAACCTACGCAGGTATAACGAATTGCCGAGACTTCGCAAAGTTAGGAGAGTGAAACGCTTGTTTGCAATCACGTGTGTTACTCCAGTACAAGCAACTAGGCTAACTGAATAATTAAGGGCGATCCGAGGGCGAAAACGATTCCTGCTACACAAAACGTGACAATTACTCCTTGCCCACCGCAACTGTTAAAAAATGATTGATACACTTCTAGTTGATTGATACACTTCTAGTTGTACACTTCTAAGAACATTCACTGTAACGTGTTCATTCGGTTTCTTCATAACATCAGACAGAAGACTACATTTCGACACAAATTATGACAGATTTGCTTTCTTGGATTTACGTTTGATATCGAATCGGTAAATTCGATAATAGGAATATAATGTGCCTCATTTCGTATGCAGTCTGCAACTCATGCAGGTATAGCTAATTGCCACAGACTTCACAAAGTACGGAAAGTAATACGCTTGTCTGCAATCACGTGTGTTACTCTAGTACAGGCATCTCGGAAAACCTTAATATTCAATCTCGATCCAAGGGCTATCGTTGAAAGCCGGAACGATCACTGCTACACAAAACGTGACAAGTATTCCTTGCTCACTGAACTGTTGATAAAGGATTGATATAAATCCCAGTTGTACACTTCAAGGAAAATTCCCTGTAACGTTTCCGTTAAATCAGTTTCCTCATAACACCGGACAGCAGATTACAATTTGAAACAAATTATGACAGATTTGCCAGCCCCCTTCCCTTCCAAAAGTAAATAACTCGGGCCGCTACTACATGAATGACGATCTATAAATCCACTAATATGCGGTCTCTCCCAATTCAGGGGCAAACATATGCTGAGCTGCAGTACACACAGGAAGCAGACTGATTAGATGAACTCCTATAATGTAGTGGGTACATGCTTCCGAGAAGTACTTCCGTTCACTATAATAGTTTAATCCCTTACCCCCGCACTCAATGATGTAACATATATTCACTCGAAAGATGACTCGAAAACAAGAAGAAACCTATTGTATCAAGGTCAAATGCCTGTGGGGAACCCAGAGGTATTTTTTCACTCGAGATACAATTTCACAAGTTAAGTACTCCTTATTTTGCTTGTATATCTCATGATTCAGTCTCTCCGATAACTCCCTCATCTACTCGTCCCTCGACATTACAAGAAAACCCGACTAGAATAACGAAATCACTTTAGGATTACGTTCGATGTCACAAGCCTCACTTGCTCCGCGTATTGTCTTTTCCGGAACGAGTTTCCGATTGCGCACAGCTCGAATCCTCGAGCGAAGGTTGGTATAAAGAAACGATAGCTTGACATACAGTGGATGATTTGTGTTTTCTGAATACATTATGTTTGAGGGCGATAAGCCGATAACGTATCGGAATACTGAGAGCAAAACCAACTTGAGTCAAAATATGACAAACGCCTTTTTATCCCTTCATCGCCCGCGATATCACTTTAACGCCTTTTTATCCCCCGCAATTAACGACATTTACCAAGATCACTCATAGGGCAGACGAGCCACCGTTGCCCTATTATTTGACATCCAGGTCAAGCTTATAAACAGCAAAATTTGGTCAATAGGGGATGTCTTCAGAATCAACCCAGCCTTGCCAGTCATTTAACTTGATACAGCACAATCAGCACAATCGAAAATATCGCGCGCGACACACGATGAGAGTTGGAACTTTCTCAACTCAGTTTCATCGCGCCGCGATAAATCGCGTCGCGATAATTCTTGTGCTTGCAGAGTCAGCCAGAATACGGTAGCTAGAGTCCGCGCAAAACAGAACTCTCCCGAATACTCGGGCTACCCGGCAAGCCAGTTGAGTTTCCCTGTCTACGGAAGACACCACTATACTCCATCCGAGACTCGAACCTGACACCTTCAGAGTGCGAGTCATCAAACCACTTGGTTGTAATGGCTCTACAAGCTGCTGGTGGAACTGCTCTTGGCACCGACTGCAAGTTCGTTGGAAGAATCTAGGGAACCAATGTTATTAATTAACGATATTTTGCAACGATCATCAATGATCAATTACTAATGATGATCATTGTTACTGATATTCCAAATAGGCAAAACTTGTTATACGCTAAAATCGAAGTGAATGAAGGAGGCACTGTAAAATTTCGCCATGTGCAAATACCACGAAACTATGAATGTGAATCTGCCTCATTGCTATCATAATAAAGTCAACGTCGGTTATGTGCACAGCTCCCCAAGAAATGGATATACATGATTTGGATATTCCATAGCGCCTAATAATGAGACCCACATCTCAAAACGCTTCACGAGTACCATGCCCAAGAAAACGACGTGGACTAGAACCCACAACATTTGGAAAACGAGCTCGGCGCCTAATCCGATTCGGCCAACACGCTCTCGAAGATTACCTGAGCCTACATTATGTTGTACAACTAACTATGTATACCAATGTAACCATGTAACTAGCCTAGCCAAATCAACCAGAAGATCCTACAATAACCCTAGTACCAGCTTAAGAAAGAAATATTACATTCACATTCGTTACTTGTTTACCAGAAACGGGAGACCCTATAAAAGGGTTGCCTGAGCGAATACCTCATGAATGACGTGACAGAAAAACAGCAATTAACCATGTGTCGAATTATCCTCCGTTACGAGACCGTCATCGGCAGCAGCACTCTTGGGAATGACTCCATACTCCTTCGATCTTAATACGATTGACCAAATCGCTTCATACGCCTTAGAGACCAATTGAAAACAACCTTGCTCTCTGGGAAAAATATATAGACATAAACAGGGCCTTCACCTGAATAAGTTATAAATAGGATAATTAGGTGAACATGTGTGACAATAATCTTTATGTACTGATAATTTGCTTTAATTACGTGGGGCCAAATAAAAATGAAAGTCTCGTGAGGTTTGATTACGTATGTCCACTTAGTAATGCATGTTGTAGAACGTTCCGTCAGAAGGAAATACAGCGGGCGGTTTGGTCACAGCGACCACATACTCGTTCCTCATTCCTCCTACTTTAAGTCACTTTCCAAACGAGGAAGATTTGGGTAGGACATCCAGTACTTTGTCAGTTTTTGCAACTAAATCATCTTCGACGTAAATGGCTAAGACATATGCCACCATATCATATAGATATAATGACTCTTTTCCTCGCACATAAACGACAGTAAACACGGGCCTCCTAGAATATTCGGAAAGAAACCTCACGTCGGGGACGTCAGGTAAACGCTCGCCACCACTACATCAATTGTTCATTTTTATTTTCTCATCGCTCCTTATATTACTCCTGCTTATATTATTCTCCGTTCCTTAGTGAGCGAGTAGGTGTAGGAATCTGTTGGAGGGTCAATTTTCCTTCCTAGTGTGTTATTCATTGTAAACGATGTGATATTTGTGTGTGCAGCGTCCTAAATGACTTTTATTATTATTACCATACTCATAAGGTCCTCATAATGGTAGTTCGTTTTTATCCGTTCTTTCTTTCTCTTTGTTTGTTTGTTCGTTTGTTTTTCGTTCATTTTTCGTTTGTACATACACACCTCAAACTCTACGACTCACTTTCACCTGTGAAATGCGTACATAGAGCTGTCATTCAATGCATACTCCTGGCTTGTGTATGTGTAATATTCACGAGGGAATGTGTCGTTGTTATTCCTAAATAAGTACCGTAGTATAAGAACCCCATGAATTGTCAGTAAAATTCTTACATTGAATAAATGTACATTCAACCTAGTTTAGGTAAAATGTTCATATATTCAATTTGAGAATTTTACTCAAAATGAGTTCTCATTTGACTTATTTTGTGTAATCTATTTTGTGAGTGTTGTTGCACGGGGCTGGTCATCTAACTCCATCATTGTAGACATGTAATATAGGTGTCCAGACCAACGACATCTGAACACGCAGAACAAATAGTTCACGCTGAGAACGTATGGGTGGAAGGAACTGAACGCAGTATGCATGTGATGTTAACAAAATAATGCAGTCGTTCAGCAATTATGAACATCATTGCATACGAGTCACGGAATTTGTTGCAATCGTGTAAATTTGCACAGCAGCTGGCTGAATGTTATTCATTAAGGCGTATTCTATTAGCAATTTGATTAGGTTATTGCAACAATGGATCAGCGGTGAAAGAACGTGCAATGATTGTCAGCGCTGATGAGATTGACAGCAAATATAATTCATTCGCTGTTTGGTTCAGTCTGCCACACTATATTAGGTTTCAGTGCATATCTCCATAAGCATATGTAAATTCGAATAATTAGAACGATGTGTAGGTTTACCTAAAAAGCTCAAACTGATCAACATATTTCATATTTCATATTTCATATTTACGATTCCAATATGAAGCTATTTGTTAACAGACTAGAAACA
>JAUOBX010622741.1:0-10550 GCA_032360705.1 Eupentacta quinquesemita | reverse complement strand
TAACATACACTTTTTGAAAGAATCGGGGTCAATGTACATGAGATGTAGCGGGAGTAAAGTGTTCGATTGGCCTAAAGAGGACGTATTCAGGTATATGTTAATACGTATCATGTCTAGCCAAACCAAACTTCTTCTTTATATTGTGATACTGTGTTGAAAGCGCACTGGTTTGAAGAAATGTGTCCCTATGATTTTATATGCGGGAAAGTGCGTCAAACGTTCGGATGTCACTGATCTTGACAGCGACTGGATAAGACATTTGTAGAAAGGCAATGAACTGCTTGGTATTGGTGATTCACCAATTTCCCTTGATTCTTTAGGACAGACAAATGAATCATCAATGTTGGGTTTTTTACTGCTGAAAAATAGAACTGTAGAAAGGTGGAAAGAAAGGATGAACTTATATTTTCGTTTCCCCCTGTAACTACAGGTACATCCGATGAACAGTTACAGTTTACTCAAATCAATACGGGATCGATTTGAGAAATAGTGCATGTGATTGGAAGAGCCGGCATGAACATTGTGAATGAACATCAGAACATTTGCGTTTCGAGATCGACATAGACTATACTATGATCTCTTTGCTGAATATTATATCTATGTCGTTGAAAGAGTACTCAACATGACGGAATTACGGAAGCTGGTACGGTCAGATACAGTCGGATCTGTACTCTGCGAGAATTAAAATTACCTTATATAGTTACTGCATTTCATATAAACCGCCACGTTCATTCCCCGAGCCTGGGTGATCAATGAATTTGGGCAGTTATATATGGAGATATTTTCGTGATGAAATCAGGTAGGCTTCAGGTTCATTCAACTTTTGCAAGTTATTTGAATATTTATAGGATTGTATGTATATCTGGTACATAACTGCATTGGTCCAAGCTGGCTGACATATGCGTTGTGTGTAAATTTCGATAAACCTGCGGACATGTACATGTCGAAGAAGTATACATAGTTCGGAAAATCATCCTCGTTTGACTTATCCGGAACATCCAATGTGAACAATGACACGTAGAGTCATTATTTGTTTGTCAAAATAGAAATGTCACATTATAGACCCGTCAAAAAGTGTGAGAAAAAGATGACAGCCATACGATGATACACGGGTATGACATTCTTACACCCTATCCAGGGGAGCCAGGTGGGATCAATAACTCAATCATGGATGAGCGACAATTAAAGTAATTACAACTGATGTAGAGCTCTGATAATGTTTGTCAGGTCGAGACTGTAAAATGTTAGGGTCAGACCTAATTTCTGGCTCTTCATCGTATCACAGTTGTCTTATGTATGACTTTTTCACAAGGGTAGCTCATATCGACCTACATTAAAGAAAATACATTTCCGAGGGAGACACTTATCTCTGGACGCCTGAGTGACATTCCAAGTGTCATATCATCATTAGTACAGCAATAAAATTGCTACTACTTATTACCCTATTGAAATGTGTTGGAAGAAACGAGTGAAAATTATCATTTGACGCCGTATGCTTTGTAAAGCTACATTCTTCACTTCAAATTACAAACACCCGAACCAGGCTCCACATGGTTTCACTTGGGGACAACATTCCTCATTAGCCATAGTTTTACTTGTTTCCCATAAGGAGGTGGTTAAAACCTTTACTCCCCATTACCCAATCTATAGCCAGATTTTGTTGTGAGGCAGACGCTCCCGCTCACCATGTGTTTGTGTTTTGCAGGAGATTCGATGGTTTGAGGCTAGTCGCGTCTCACTCAAATATATACCTCTATGCTTCTTTGTTCCATTGAGGCTCTGAATGTCATGGTGCTCCACTTGCTTCTATGATTAGCGGTTCATGTCAGTTTGAGGAGGACATTTCTTGTCCAGTTCTTGACGTCTGTCCACCATGTGTTTCTTGGTCTCCCTCCCTTCCTCCTCCCATCTACTTTCCCTTGGAGGAATTGTTTCTAGAGAACATGAGATCTGAGAACATGGCCCATGTATACTGCATATTTCTCCTCTTGATCTCACAAATAATAGTTCAAGCCTAGGTCCGAAATATTAAACTTCTGTTCGGAGACAACATATAGCCAACACTCAAAAAGAACTGTGGATAACATTCCCTAGAGACGCCGGTATGAGTTATAAAGATCAACTGAAACATGGTAATCTTAATTGTTTATGATGTAGGGGCGACGTGAGACCACCTCTTATACACACTCACTCACTCTCTTAAGAATTACTTTATATAATACCCTTTCCGCTAACTTCGACGCTGTTCGTGCAAAGGTATATGATCTAGTAACGAGACGAAACTCGATCTAACACGATATTATAGTATAAAAATTCACCTTCGAGAAGTCGATAAACAAGTCTTCCAAACATCCACGTTCACTGACACTCCTTAATGTGAACTCAATTACACGCTGATCTAGTTTCACAAGTATTCCGTCTAATAAATAAACCACATATATGTTCTCGAGTGATAAGAGTGAAGTCAGGCATCACGATCCTTTTGGGTTTTCGAATAGACAGTTTAATGGAATTTCCTTCACTCTGTCCAAGACAAGCGAAATCCTCTGGGATCCTCTTGATGCGATCGTGAGATAAATGTCTGTTCGAATCACGTATCAACTGTCAGTTTTTATCGACGAAGAAGGTACAGAAGTAAGATACATGAACAAAACGATTGATGTCAAACAGTGAATGAATTATTCAGCATATCGGCATGACTAAAACAGTTTTCTGCTACCATAACGCTTTGAGCCCCTCCCCGTTGGATTCTTCGCTATAAATATATTGTATTAATGAAACTATCTTTACAATAGGAGCAACTTAACAACTATTCATCATAGCAAAGTATGCAATGAAAAATCAGCATCCACCTTCTCAGGAGTTGCACTGTTCAGATATAACGGATCTACCAGGCGTACTTCCTACATTATTTGATGTAATATCATTTATTTAGACTGCCCAATTTGAAAACTGGATCATGAGCTCTTCTCATGAATATTAGGGATTAGAGAGAAATATTGATTTATTACTTGACCAAATTATAGTAGATTGCACTGATTTGGGTTCATAACAGTTACCAGTTTTGGTCGAAAGTGTGGAACCGCTATCAGATGAGTAATTGTAACCTGACCTGAACGCTTCTCCTAATGTTATTAGGAGGTCGATACGTTGATCACATGTGGGTGAAATTGAGTCAACCCTTACCCTACTTTTCCCCCAGCCGATCCTGGGATCGATATCATTGTGGTTGAGTCACATAAAGCAAAGAGATCCTTTTTGGAAACTGGAACAGAACAGAACTGTATACAATTAATGTTTTATGGTGGGGAATTATAACCGAGAGATCGCAAGATATCCATAAGTGAGGAGTGGGTTGATTCGGAAGCCCGAGCGGTTAATGAACGGTGTACATTTATTCGTTGATATGGAACTCGTGGCAGTAGTGAAGACGACAGACCCATTCGATATTTACAATAAAGTAGAACTTGAATGTTCACTTGCCTGAACATTCATAATTTGGAGCTGGCATTGGTGCACTGGGTTGGCTATTTGATCTTGCGCCGTGTCTGTGTTTTGAATCATGCAAGAATGTGTATGGTTCATCAATGTTGCTTCAAAACGACATATGGCCTGGTCAGTCTGGGGTGCAAAGGGAAACACTCAGGTTATCTACATATCGACACATTTGCTGGCGTCACACAATGTGTAATTCACATTCTTATGTCACAGAGACATTTAAGCCAGTACTCTCATGGGATATCTAGCCCCTCTCAATTGAGAGTGTCTCTCAATAGCGATTGCACGGCAACCCATATACGTCTTCTTGACATGCTCCCGAGCAAATGTTTTTGTCTTGCTTTGTCGATGTCTCGAAAATGATGCTACATCCGCCTACTTTGGACGGAACATCAGAACATACCAGCTGCCGGGAGGGTTCGACGTTCAAATCCGAACCAGCCACATCGATGGAATAGAATTATGACTTGCTGTTGCTGTGTTCGTGATGCTCGGCATGGGCAACAGAGTAAGGAAACTGAAAAAAGTATATCATCCGTTTCTGCTATATCAGTGATGTTCCGAATAAGCAACGGCGCGGAGTAACTTGAGCAGTCATTGCTGAATGAACCGCCTTAGCAAGTTTTTTTTGGGTAGTGAATATATTTATCTGTCAATGTTAAATTTTGAAGGAAAACAAAGGCAGTTCGCTGGGAAGTCCAGGTGAAGTCATGCATGGTGGGACAGCGTCGATCTTGCGCAATGCACATGGACTAAACGTAGAAGTCCTCTAACTCTGTAATGGAACGTCGTATGAACGTCTGGTTTAAACCGATGTAATAATGTCTGTCTATGCTACAAGATAAGCACATGATCACTTGAGCCTGCAGTCTCCCGATTATGTCAATTTCATCAAATTATTCACGAGGTAGTTATTCATGATTTGGTACTTGAATTAGATTCACCACATGTCGGGCTATCGAACTCCACATGTAGTTCGATTGTGTCAATAAACGATCCACTACCAGTGCGTTTAGCTCAGACAGATGATACCAGCTATTCAATTACCATCTGCTTTATCTATGTGTATGTCCTCAGTAATATAAGAATGAGTTTGACCTCTATAGCGTCTTTATATGTGGTAACCCATCTCAAAGCGATGCACAATCATTACCCCTGATCATTGGTAACTTGCAAACTCGCACAATTTAGTGCACAATACTAGCTTGTTCGCACCAGGCACACATATTTGTTATGTCACTTTGTCGGGTCCCCGGGGGACTTTCCAAGGGTACCGTCACGTACAGCACAACGCAATACAATACAAGTTACCTCGCAGGGTCTCCATTTAGGCTACGCTTGGGTAGAGCAAGTCAATCGAGATAAAGTACCTTGCCTAAGGATACAAACGTGGACTCGAACCCATAACCTCTTGATTACGAGCTCGATGTATTAACCAACCAAGCCACCACGCTCTCTCGAATAGTCTTTGAACGCATCTGTTCCCTGCGAGATGTCAACTGCAGCACCTGCGATATTGCAACATGATGTTCCTCGCATTCGTTTCAAATAATGCATAGATTCATTATTCTATGGACTGATCAGATACAAGCAACACACTTTCGGATGCACCCGTCTCCATCGTTTTACCAACTACTGTTCCTTCCCTTCCTTTTAAATTCTTCCAAATTCATTATTATTCAGGTAGCGTAGATGCGATCAACTCACTTCTGAGTGTATCTTCTCCGAGCGAACATACAACTAATATTACTCAACTTCCTTAGACTGTTATATTAGATAGTATATGTTCATCATTTGATGGATTAGGCAAGCAACACATTTTCGAATGCGTCTTTCTCCAGCAAGATTACCATTAATATTTCTTATTCTTCCTTTCCTCTCCATCGAGTCGCCATCTCGAGACCTCCCTAAAATTCAGTAGACTCTTTCTTTCAATGTATTATTAATATTACCCGTCTCAATCCTCCCTAAGTTGTCGACCAACCTTTATCTTCACCTTTGCGCTGCATGATACTCTCAGATTTTACCATAAAATAGTGTCGTTAAAAATTGATGAATATTCCTTGGTTTTCAAGGTGATTATGTACACACGAGGAGTTCCTAATGAGAAGATTAACAAACTTCAAGAGGTTTACAGCTGCTTTACTTCCTTCTTATTCTTGCATGGTCTGAGAATCACCATCCATTGCTATCACATGCTGCAACTAAACTCAAAATTGGTAAATTTGGTATTCAAAGTGCATGAACATGAACACACGAAACAATCTTCAAAGAGGTGAAGCAAAGATGATGAAAAGAGGGAAAGCTTTAGGCGGTTTCCAACTGCCTCACTTGTTCCATTCCTGCCTTCTTTGAGAATTTCCAGAGGAATTTCAACCTGTAACGCTGCTACCTAACCACCGTACGACACACACGTGATTTTTTCAGCAACATGGACTCTCTATCACACACCCTGTCACACACCCCCTACCATCCCCCTTCTTCTATGCTGATTTGATATTGAATGGGATACGTTCAATTAACCCACTGTCGATCATTTTGCAATGAGTCATTATATCATTTTAGATTCCTGATTGCAGCCCATGACATTTCTTAATATGCCTAACAATTACCCAAGGGCAAAAAGTCCATTAGTACTGTACTTAAATGTCTCGTATTAGCTTCCTATTGGTCGCTGTAGATGCCAAGAGCATATGAGGTTGTTGTTGTTGGTCGCCCTAGTTATTAAACGAAGATATATATTTTGTTTTGTCATAATCATCGGTTTGTTATATAACAGCAACACACTTTCGAATGCATCTATTCCCTATGAAAATGCAGCAGCCGCTCCTCTCCTTTACTTTCAAACTGAAGATTGATCATGTTATGATTCGGGCAGATGCGAGCAACAAACTTCCATGCGAGAAAACAACTACTGTTTCTTCTTTTTTCAAGTTACGAATTCATTATTCATTTCTGAATGCACCTGCCATGAGCAAACATACTCTTCCTCCCTAAAATATTATTTCTACCAAATCATGAACTAGGCAGACAACATACTTCCGAATAGTATCAGTCCACAGCCAAATTACCACCAATGTTATTCCCTTCCTCGCCATTGAATTTCAAGGACTTCTCCTTAAAATGTATATTTGGATTACTTGTCTCAATCCTCCCTAAGTTGTCGAACCTCCTCCATCGTTGTCTTTGTCCACCATGATACTCATATATTTATTATAGAAATATGACGTTCAAAATAGGTGAATATTCCTTTGGTTTACAAAATGCTCATGGACACACGAGGGATTCCTAAAGATAAAATGCGATGATGAAGTAAAGAAGAGAAAGCTTCAACAGATTTCCAGCTATACCATACCTACTTTCATTCTCTGCCTGTTCTGAGAGGTATCATTCATTAGGCCCACTACCATCCGCTGCATGATACATTTAATCATGAAAGAGTGAAATTGAAGATCGGTACATATTCCGTTCGTTTTCGAAGTGTTCCTGGACCAAAAGAGATTGTTAAAGGGAAGATGCGAGGATGTTTCAAGCTGCCTCACCTATATCTTCAATTCATTCCTGCCTGGTCTGATCAACATGCTACGGTTCTACCTCACGACTGTTTGAGAACACTTGATAAAACACGTGATTATGTTTTAGTATAGTATTGACTGACTACATTCGTCGCTAAATTGATAGCGCTTTATCACCAGTTCCCCTCCCCCTCCCCATTTCATGCTGGTACGCGTTGTTCTGACCCACCGTCGACATATTTGCATGCAGTTTTGTACAGTACATCATTTTAGAATTAGAATTGCAGCTAATGACATATATCATGAAATACCCAAGGGCAAACATTCCATTAGTAGGCCAACAGTATTTAAACGGTTCGTTATAAGCTTCTAATCGATCACTTTCAGAAGCCCTGCAGAGAGAAGATGATGGCGGATTATGCGTGCTGTTCGCCCTAGATATTAACCGGAGATATATATTTTGTTTCGCCACAAGATACCCGTAACATGCCGTACTCAGGAAAAAAATTACCAATTAGGTAGAAAATAGTGAGCATGGTCTGATGGTATGAGTACATTTGAAAACTTGCTGGGAGAGGACATTTTTCCGACAATATATCTCACAAATACAAAAATATATTGGGTAAATAGCTAGCAATAGCTTCTTGGGTTATTATTCTGCAGTACGTTTATACAGTAGTACATCATTTCAGATTACGGATTGTAACTCATGACAAATATCAATATATGCCCACCATTAACCCAAGGGCAGTCCATTAATACCATATGACTAGTACGAGCTTTTCATTGATCGCCCCCAGAGGCCATGAGATGATGACGAAGGAGTACGTATGTTGTCCGCCCTCGTTCTTAGCCGAGGGGATATGTTTTGTTTGTCAGGATGCCTTTATCATGTCATGAGCACGAGAATAAATTAACCAATTGAAGTGGAATACAGTATGGTATGCGTACAACACAAACTGGCCGGGAGGTAGAATTGCTGTGCGACGAATTCATTTCATAAGTTACCAACAAATATATCGACTGCATGGCAGTAGTTTCCCGGGTGGGATATAACTAATAATACGACAGTAGGTATATTGTCAAGTGGGCTGCTGAACGTTAAGGTAAAGAAATAGCCCATATATGCAAACTGGACGTCAAAGGTTCCATGTACAGTACCTGAGTACCGGGAGTAGAGTAATCTGCTTTCTTTCTTAAAAGGGGGTATGATTGTTGCTCTATAGTTCTCGGTCAAAGCTTACTTATAGTGTCCTCGCCGTGCCATGATCAAATAGATTCGTCTGAATAGAAAGCAGTACAATACGTTACATTGAAAAAAAACGTTTTTGCCACAAACTGGTTTATTTGTTAGGCCTGAACGGATAAAAAAATCGCCCCATGGTTAGTAACTATTGTAAAACAGTATACCGACCCCAAGGATTCATGAGAAAATGGGCTTTCCCACAAGCATCATGATATCCCTTAATGTTATATGATTAATATATGAATACACTGTGAAAAAAGGTGATTAGAAATGTGGTTAAAAATGTGTTTAGCAAAAATGTGTTTAGAATTAGGATGGAAGGTGTTGCAATTGAACACCAGTGGTTTGCCATCGGACACATAGTGTATCCAAACGTGTTTAGAAATCTGGTTCAAAACTGTGTTTAGAGGACTGTTTAAACTCCAAACACATTTTTTTCAGTGTATATAATAATACATAAATAATAAATCCATGAGAGCACAGGCCGTGACGCCCAAGACAAATAGTTGATGTTTCAACTCGAGGCGCTTAAATCAACGTTGAACTTTTTACATACCAATATTCCTTGTCGTACCGATTTACAGGGAGTTGCAGCCAACGAACGGTTCCCTGCTGGAGAATTCAACAGCAAATATACATTTTCTAAAATCTCACGTTGTTCAATTTCTCCAACCCAGACAAACCAAACCGTTTGCTCAACTCAAACATGCCCTTTCGGATGGACAGGTCCAATAAGATTTGATTGAGAAGCAAACACTGTAACGAGGTGCCTATCGATTTTATCAGGTTTCGCAGCGTGCTTTCGAATATCATTTTTCGTATAATGACAGAGAAATCTGCTTTCCTGAAAACAAATCACGACTTCTTTGGAAATATAAGGTCACGAAGGCACTTTTGTACACATATCTTCCAATGCTAACAATATAATTTGAGAACAACCGGGGATTTCAGGATGGAATGAACGTAACAACAGTTCGGTATCAGTCTTTTAAACCGTATAAAACAGAAATGTGTAGGTCTGGAGAATATTATCGAAGCAACATAGTCAGCTGGTAGTCGTACTCCGTTTTAATTCGACCAATCGACAAGTTGTCCTATAGTAAGATCAACCTCTATTCTACACTGACAAAATGAGAACATTACAACGTTTCTTTGCAAACAATTCGTCGTCCATATGGCATACCGTATTTGATATAAGTGGTTTGAATTGTTAACCTCAGCATTTAGCCAAACACTACATAGTCCTACGTTACGGGGTAAACATCTAGTTCGTTTTAGACTACTCGAACAGTGTACACGGTAATAGGGATATTATGATATACTATATGACGCAGGGCAAGCTTACGTAACTTCACATGGAGAATATTATGAAACATTTGACCAACAACACATCATCATCATTCCTCACGGATCTGGACCAATATATTTTTAGACCTGTTTGCGTAAATTTTCAAAATTTCTAACGAGATTTTGTTTAAATACCCAATAACGATAAATCCTTATGGGTGAAAATAATATAATATATATAATATATACAGAAAGTATGAGCATTGGTACTCGTGAACTGGTTTATAAAATGAATATTGGCGTATTCATCTAATCTTATAGTCAAGAGCCTGTCACTCAGAAATGTACGAAATAACGTTGCCGTTCATGTGACACCGTTATTCTGAGTTTAGAAATGAATGAAATTCTGGTACATATATTGCTAACAATAAACTTTTAACAGTAAATTTCAAAATAGTAATAGCAGCTAGAAAGTTATATTGTGTGCAGCGACAATCTGAGAAAAAAACCCTACTAAACACACAAGACATCCTTCAAATTATTTCAATTGATCAGTTAATCTCAACGCCCAATGTTCCTCGAAAAAACATTCAACGGAATACAGGGTCTCTTTGGTATGACCAGTCTTAAACGTATCCTTGAATAGCTCGAACATTGAATTGGCGGTTTGATTCTATTATAATGTAGATTGACACTATATCGTGCAATGTTATACTGGGATGAACGTTTTCTTCAGCTAACTTTGCAGAAATATTACTGTACACAATTTTCACTTCAACAAATTATGATTTGAATCTATCGAGGTATTTATTATGATGTTAAACTTGATATTTCGAGATAAGACATGATTAATTTGAATTGACAGAATATTGATTCGAAGTGAACAATTCAGTTCTTGGCTTGAACTAACAATTTCTACTCATTCATCAATCGGAAACTAACAAATTATCATTCTGAATTAGCAATATTTCCATGATTTGAATTAACAAGGTAACCGAATTGTA
>JAUOBX010622630.1:1772-15576 GCA_032360705.1 Eupentacta quinquesemita | reverse complement strand
GTGAACGCTGAGAGCATTTCGACTAATTTGAAGTGAATTTCATAACTTTACTTTCGGACCGTATAGGAACAGCTTACTTTTTTCGTACAGTCCATGGGCTGAATTTTAGTGATGATGTCAACACAAGCGAACCAATTGAATGTTACGTATACCTGTATACCCACAGGGTAGATCATGCGCAAGAAACCATGGCACACATATGGGCACAACTTCATATTCAAGTATATAAGTATATTTGTGCATTTAAATACCTGCTGTGCATGTGTACGCTAAAAGGCCGCACATAATGGGTGAATTCTAGTTTCATTTTCATTATCATTGGCGATTTATGGTGGGGCGGGAAAATTTTCTTTGGGAAATAACAAAAGGGGAACAGCAACATTGTGAACAACTTGAGATCATGCTCCTAGCAGCAATTTCCCATCCGGGGGAACGCTGGCATTGTGTGCTCTCGCTTCTCTCTTCTTCTCTCTTTCATGGTAGCAGACGCACGGAGACTACAGTTGGTGCCTTATACCGTCTGTGATGGGTGCACAGCGGGGACCAGCCCCGATAACCCATCATATACGGTAGACAGCCTCATGTAGGATCCATACGCCTCCTCTATGATTGATCGAATGTGTGCGTCCTTCCACATGATACAGAAGTACAGGCATGTTGACCCTCGAATTGTGATAAGCAATTAGGTTCATAAATGATTCGCTGTAATGAACATAATATCCACAGACACGTAACATTTCGTTACCTGAACTTGTTTGATGAATGATTCTTTCAGGTCTCGTTTCATATATTTCTAGTGTGTCTCATTATGTAGGCATATGTTTTGGCCTATTTCTTTACACATATCATAGATCTGTATTCTGAGTTACGAGTTTTTTCATATTATGATGGTAATCATGGTTACGGGAGTGTTCACATTTCAGGTGTTGATGACATGATTCAGTCAGGTCATTTGTGCCATTGCATCAACTGGCTGTTCGAGATAGCAAACTCTTAAGCCTGATTTCTATATACGTAAATGATGGCTAATTCAAGGATCGAGCCTAACTGTGTGTAATATAAACCTAACTAAATCAGTCCAAACCCGACGTTCATACGACTTCTCACCGTTGCATAGTTACAGGTAATAGTATATTGCGCAGTACGAAAAGCATCCCAGTATGCGATATTCATTGGTGTACAACTCAGCGAATATTTTGTGTTTCCTTTACTTTTTCACTCCTAAAAAACTAATAGCCATCGATGGGAAGTTTTGTTTGGTCAAGGCTATCCTCCTGTCATCTTCTATAACTGACGGCTCAACGTTCAACGAGATACTGATCACGTAAAGATGGAAAACAGATACGTACGCGCAGTCCTGTACAAGATTGTTGGAAACATGCCTATCGAAAAAATTGAACAGTTTGAATACTGAATACTCAGTTAGGGCTGGCATCATTTCAATCAATTGGCTACTTTATGTTGTCTGTTTACTGAAACACGGAATCCATTGTTGTACAAGTTCTTCCTGACTTGTTATTCTAGCTAATAAATCGACATGAAAATATAAAAAGTAAAATCTGAAATATTTGCATAATATTTACATTGAAAGTGGTTGGGTGTCGTTCATTTGTTCAAAGTTATTTCTGGTGCCCTTTCGTCTAACCCGAAGAGTTATTCTCTGAAACATAATCTTCTTCCAATGGAAATGTGATGGGAATGAACTGTCCATGTTTTACATGGATAGCGAGAAGGACTGGTCCGGCTTGGACAGCCGCACCAGCTTGTCCCTGCTGCCGACAGATCTGTGTGGATGAAGATATTAGCTTCTATCGTCATGTCTCCCGACGGCCTCATGGTCTAGAGACTCAGCAATTGGGGGAGTGAGTTTTAACATGTCTTAGAACTCTTATGTGTAGTTAATATGAGAATACAGTTTACTCGATTCTTCATTCACACCTTTTGAAACAAGGAGAACGCACCCAATATTGACTAAACGCTGATGAGCACGCTAGACAGAAGGGCACCGGGAACAACTAGAATAACAGGTAGGATATCATCCTATTAAAACAACCCAACTCTCAATCCGAGAGACAAAACCAGGCTACGAAAATGGCAACCTTCATGTAGGCTTCTGTATCCTCTTATAAAGTGCTGTGAAATTAGCGTGCTACAAGGTGGCAACCCTATGGAGTGGTTGGTTCATTATTACGTGCTCATGCAGTACTTGCTCGGTACATAGTGACTTAGCTGTGATGCACTATATGGAAGAGGGGGCCAATGTGCTTACATTGATACCGCTCACGTAGAAGTTAAATGACAGATGAAAGGCTATTATTACTCCATTAGTAGGCTACGTGTTAACAAGTGCATTTGATTTTAGCCTATGAGTCCTATCAGTGGTGCTACCACAGTCAAAACTTCTCCCAATCCCTGAACGGAATCGGTCGAGAATAGAAAGCACCGAAATAAGAGGTACCTAATGAGTGTGCCTACTGTCATCTGGCATTTTGTTAAAAAAATCGGATTGAGAGTTTAGCTGCATAAAGTAGAGGCGTCCACGTTCGTTCTGCCGGAATCAGCGATCAAGTGAGTTCAGCACTCATAATCCAAGATCTCCTGCAGAAGCGCTGGGAGCTCGACGTAAGGCCAGGCGGTCCGAAACTCGGTGGCGCTCTCCTTAAACTTGGTCGAGACGGTACGGAGCCTTGTGACCTGGACGAGAAGCTTCGCAAAGAGCTGCTTGTTCTTCCAATCCCGTCGGTCAACCTCCCGCTTGAGGCACTCTAGGATCTTATCCTGTCTGTACTCCACCTTCCCACTCTCAGTCAATCCATGGCGATCTGTAAAGATAGAGTAAACGAGGGAATAATTGACCGCGTTCTTTCGACGGACGCCCAATATCTCACCACTAGGCTACCTCAGATCGTAGAGGAGCTGAAGTTTTGAGTCCAACCACGGTAACTGCATGCGTACAGCCGACCGACGAGACCTATCCGAAACAATCCTCGTCATCACCAAGTCCATTGCACAACAGCAGCCATTGACTACATCAGTACAGTCACCAGTGCAGGAGTACAGTCACCAGTGCAGGAGTACAGCCACCAGTGCAGGAATCTAACCCGGAACTGATGTCACTTGGCTGCTTCCACTCTGGCCACCCTAACGCCTTGGGATCAACCCACTAGAGCGATACCTGAGAAACTGAAAGTAATGTAGTCTCCTTCGTTACCAAAGTCGGTAATTCCAGACTGTCCATAATATAACTGATAAAAGGAAATAACAATCCAATATAGAAAGTGAAATTGCCTACCTAATCGGCACAAGGGCACTAACCCAGCAGATTCATCTTGATCTTGTGAATGGATGTTCAGAACAACAACGATTATCGGCTTTCGAAGGAAGGCTTGATATACAGGTATGTGCCAGCAGCATTGCTAGATGTATCTTTTCATCGGTGAATGTTTGATTGTTGATATCAATGCCATACAAGGAATATGAACATGAACAATCTTAGTCCTCATGTGTTTCGAACACCACATTACTTCTCCCGCTATGAACATCCTGACCTGACTGCTTGACCCCATGATTCCGATATCGTGAAGGTGAAGTATCTTCTCTGAAAAGTTTCTTCTCATCACGGATGAGATGAAAACTCTCAAAAAAAGGCCTAAGGCATCACCAGTAGGGTGGACTAGGGTAAGATCCCCCCTTACCTTTGGACCCCATAACTGCCACATGCAATGCATATTCTTATATGATCCGTTTACATCAATGGACGTCCCGAGGAGAGTCAAAATTATACCAACACAAGTATTCGGCAGGAGTTGCTTTGGTAGACAAAACAATTGCGAAAGAGTTGGCTTCTTACCCCAACGCTCGGGTAAAAAGCTCAAGGAGGTATTTTACCTCATGTATAACAGTTTTTATATAGATCTCGCATAACATATTTTGTTTGATCATTAGAGTTCAATCAGTTTGTCTATGTATGTACCATGTAACATCCTAATTACTGTAATATGGACAAACAGATATCCTGAAATGGTGTATATCGTTTTTACAGTGGCCTATACTCTTGGGGTTAAACGCCTAGCCCTAGTGGGCCTTCTACCCAAATATGGGGGTGAGCCTTTTACCTCAACAGCAGTTGTGTATAGTCAAGAACGGACACTAACATTGAAAACCCCCAGTAATACAGTTGATGAAACATCAAATAAACATACATTCATGTTTGTCATTGCCTGGGTCTGTTATGACTCATCATTCAACTCTACAACTTACAAGAAAAGCCTTTGAAAGTGATAATATGTCTTGCTCGCCGTGAAGCGCCGTAGAATATAGTCTTAGTCCCATATAAGTATTGGCTTATCTCTCATTTTCTATTATTATATGTCACGTTGTTAGAAATTCGAAGGCAAATCTAAGAATACGTACCCTCACTGAAGAGCACGACGGCAGAGAAAAGAGCAATTTCTTCCTTAATAAGATGGAGATTGTTGAAGCTCTTAGCAAACTCATAGATGGTTTCCCATAGCTCTTGGTTGAGTCCAAACCAGTGCAGCTGGCACATCGGGTAGTTCTGGTCAGTCCCGAAGTTCAGGTAGTCATGACCAGCGACGATGAGGGGCGCACACCGGATCAGCCAGAGCTCAAAGAACCCAGACTTGAGCAGAGTCATTTGATCTCCCTGAAAGAAAGGAAAGTCCAGGTTAGCTTGGAACGTGCTGTGATGTGAAATGTGATGTATGACAGATTGTGTGTGTCAAGGTGTGGACGTTTTAAGACGCCTTTCTGGTTCCACAAGGGCTGTCGTGATGCAGACAGTAGCCTACGGTTGGCTATAAACGAGCTGAGTAGAAACGGGGAAGTCTCATTGATAGTTGTGTAGGCCTACATTCGTGTCACACGATCGCTTGCTACAGTAAAAAACCCAAAACCTTCCATCAACGTCGGCTCAACGTTGGACCGAATAAACACAAATAACGTTACTATAGCCTACTGATGGGTGTATTATCTGTGAAGAATATTCGCCGAAAAACGGGAATAATTATATATGGAGGGGAATCATTTAGTCCGGCGCTTTTCCGGTCCCACCCAGGCGGTATTGCGAACCTCGTGACGGGTAGATTAGTGAATAATACGATAGTAAATAATAGCGTGCGGTATAAGTGATAGCCCTATTGGGATATCCCCGGGGACGCGATACACAGTTTCTGTACGTCATGGAAGAACAGAAAGAAAGGTGCACTTTTAGTGTGAGTCTGATAAGTCACTAATGATCATGGGTAATATAGGGTATGTAATGCGGCTTCAGACCTAGGTAAATCAGCGATAGAGCGCTGTATACGAAGTTGGAACCGGTTGTTATTACAGCTATCTAAATATAGTCATCACCGTTTTGGTGCAACAACAAGAAATGTGGCCAGGTATCACCAGGCACGTGACTTCCTGTCAAGCAGGAAATACAGTCTGTGGTGAAAATACTTGCTACACTTCGTTATGCTTGTTTGTACAGAAATACAGGAAACCAGGACCTAGCCAAGCCGGAATCAATCTAAAGAGCATTAAAGGTTTAGGATAACACTGCGTATATATTCTATCAAATAAGAGTATTTTGTGTGGACATGACATGGAGTATATCAGACATTAACATGACAGTGATATAGCAGTGCTGTGGAAATGTGAGTCCGGTGTGCCCTATCCGTGTTAGTCTGTGCATTGTGGGTATGACCGAGTATAGGCCTACTGGTTTCTAGTGATATGGCTGAGACGTACACTTATATAACATATAAGTTAGGGGGACTCTAATAGCGCTATAAACATCCGAATGAATGAAAATTACACATAAATGGATTACCGAACCCAAAGCGTGTGAACACCTGTACAGAATACTCGTTCAAATAATGTCCATGTGCAGCCAAGTACGTACATGCCTTCACTGAGGTGTAACTGAACTGAGAGGCTGATGGGGACGTCCTCGGGAAACCTGGTGGTAGATGTCCCGGGTGTCTTCCCATGCTAACAACCGATACCACCAGCGAGCAATCGTAGAAACCATAGAAGTAACTTGGAACATACCCCAAGCCAGACGGGGATGTGCCCGGTGATATCCCATGGTAACAAGTAACAACCCACCTGGGCGCCCATTCCCATATCGGTGCGCGTCAGGCTGATTTGCTGCAGGGTCCTATGATAGACCACAGAACCAAGGAAGACTAATGGGAATATCCTCCCAACCCGATGGAGAGATGTCTCGGGTGTCTTTCTCTACCATCCCACCTGGGAGCTTACCATATAGGCCTACCCAGTACCCACCTGTGATAGATCACAGAACCCAGGGAGGTTCTTGCTGTACTGGACCACGCTCACTACGGCCGGGGTGAGGACATCAGCGAAGAATGTTTTGACGGTGCAGACCTTGGCATAGACGTCTCCCATGTCGAGAGACTCCGTCAGCTGGGGGATGGCCAAATGGCTCTGGACTGCCATGACAGACAGGTCCACCTGAAGATGGTCTACTTGAGGGTTGTGGACAAAGTTCTGACGCATCTTCCACTGTGGATCGAGTGATATAATAATAATAATAAATCCAATGAGACTAGAGACGATCAATGGCAACTAGACATGTGCAGGTGGGTAAACTGCCCATGTGTATATTCCCGCAGAAATTATGAAACATTAAACTTCCGACGACTTCCTGACCTAATCTAAGTCAACCAAATGTTACTCAAAATCCTATATAATAAGGAACATAATATAAACTATTACAATTTAACCTTTGGTAACCTCGAAATGGCTTTCAATGTTAACGATTAACAATCGTCAACATTCGCTGAATTTAATTTGATTCCGGGAGAGTTAGCGCTATGGTTACTGGGATCAATAGTCCACATTCACTTGTGTAAATTGACAAACTCGATAATTCCGCATATAATCTGCAATATCCGACCCATCCAATATATATTTGATGCGAACATGTGTACCATGTTTCAGTCGTTCAGACAAATGGTTACAGAGTTATCGAGCTAACGCCTAATGCTAGACCAGCAAAATAGAGGGTATAATTCGTGCAGCAACGCCCACTTTTGAACTCATTCAATATTTCCTTAGTGCGGATTTGTGCCAAGTTTAAAATCAATGGGACAAATTGTTAGAGCTATTGTGCTAGCGCGGAGATATAATTACAACTGAGAGTAGCTTACGTGTTCGTGAGTCGTATTGTCGCTGATTGCAGCCTCATAGGCAGCGACGACCTTTTGGATGAGGGCGTAGATCTCACGGTCTTTCTTCTCTCGCTCAGCCAGTTGCTCTTTGGTCTTTAGATTCTCTATCTCCACGAGGTTCTTCTGCCGCTGCACCTTGGAATAACGTCCGACACGGACAGCTGATGAGTGCAACAATATTACTTTTATTATTTCTTATCGAGCGCTCATAGTGCTTACAGAGTGCTATTTTCCTGATCATAAAAGCCGACGAGCAAAATACTGCACGCAAAAACATCAACTTAGGATAACGTGAACCATTCTTCAAATCTTGATGTTGATGTTATATTAACAGATAATGAGTGTTTATATTCTGTACAATAGTGCATATTATTCAGTTCGTTGGATGATTGAACCTGTTCAATTAAACTCTGCTAGAATTCATCGGATGGTAGTTCAATATTCCAACGAATTGAATAATTATGTATACTGTTGCTCTCAGAAACATTCATTACCCATACTCGATATTATATACCAGAAATATCACATGGCAGTGCGGGAAGAGGGAACAATCGTTGAGCAAATACGATTAGGGATCTGGCCTGTTTCGATTCGATTCCGATCCCACACTCACTATCGGGCAGTTTGCTGTATTTACATGCAGTGGCGACTAGCAAGGTCTTGGCTTCAGGTTCTGCTGTGGTGCAGGGTGATTTTACGGATCAGTTGCAAATGCAATAGGTCCGGTTGAGCGTTTGTTCGCAGTCACCCTAGACACAATTCAGAAAGGTCTGATCCTGCAGGATCTGAGAAAGAGGTCAGATTCTGGGCTTTACTGGTCGTCCTTCGGATGGCATTGTAGAATGCCTGTCCCGGGAGTAGGTTGGGATTGGTTATAGTACACCCGCATGCCTCGAATTCATCTGAGCACTAGTCGAAAAGAGGAGGCGAGTCATCGCCGGTGCTTGTCCACGATCAACATGACCAAGGTTCATTGATGAGCCTCCAGTGATGTCCTCATATCTTCTTTATTGCTAAATAAGAAAGTAGACATGGTTTCTTGAACCCGTATCATTCGAAGCGAAGCTCAACTTATTAAACCAAATTAAACATTTCATGGTTCACCATGACGCTTGGGTAAAAAGGTAAAAATAACCAAGTTCTATACTAAATTAATACCGGTATTCATCAATATATATTACATGATATCACATGTTGGCGGTTCTCCAGCCAACGATTGTCTAGGGATGATTGTACTTACAATGAATTGACATCCCGACCGCCAAACACTTCTGGTAGCGGCAGAATGCACAGCGCCCTCTAGTTGACTTTAGGATGTCACATTTGCCATTACGCTGGCACTGGACAATCAAGGTCCTGTTACCGATACATCGACGGAAGAAACCCTGCGGGAAGAAATGGGGGTTTGAGTAGGCTGAAGTGTCTCGATATCGACTGAGCATTCAGGACATCCAGTGTTACGAATATGGACACATAACGCTATGATCGTGAACATAATTACAGTATATTGCTCTCAATTCATAACGTCAAGTGTTCTGACTCGGAGCGCTATAATGTTCCCGTAGTCTGGTAGTCCTGGCTTCCAACGGTTGTATGGAATTTATGATGTCAGCACGAGAGCGGTAACGGGGATGAGGATGGTATGTTTGTTTTTTCTTAACAGAATCTCTTAATTAATTTTAAGGAAGTGAGTCTAAGGTCTCGGGGATTATTTAGGGAAATGTTTGTATACACTTCTCATTTGTAATTTGCATTTTCAACTATGCGTACCATGTTCTCCCTCTGGATATACCTCCAAACAAGTTCATACATTTATGGAATGTTTTCAACCTAGCAAGGGGGAATGGCCTATATGCATTTAATCTTTAGCTTCCAGCGTAGGTTGTTGTTAACTTTGAACGTGCTCAGTTCAAATCCTTGGGGCGCCATTTCCGCCCACGTACTCTATTGAAATCAGAAGAGATTTTTTTCCCACAATTTAGTGCTCAACTTTCTGTAACAATACAAAAGAAATTGCAAAACATAACTTCAGCTACAGTTAAACCGTAACAATTAGCAATGAGGGATGGAATATATTTTTTTCATATTTATTTGTCGAGTTAACCTTGGTTGGTTGGTTGGTTGGTTGTTGTCGTTGTGTATGGCCGTGTTTGGTACAATTATTTAGGGGGCCATTCCAGCCCACGTACTTCTGTACTTCACTGGAATAAAAATGAAACTGCCAAACCTAATTTCAGCTACAATGATACACAATGTGAATCATTCGGCCCTAAAATAACTTGAGGGTTCACTAGTTTCTATATACATCAGAATAACAACCCTGATGTGTTCTTACAGACTCTCGTCATAATCCTTCTATCATACGCATTTATTTCAGTATTTAGAAAGTATGAGTATGAAGACATCTGGGGGCTTTAGGCTCTATTCTTCAAGAGAATATGATGGTATATACATCACGCACCTTTTTACAATTCTCATCTGTATATAGAGAAGGAATACGTAGCAGGTTTTACTTTGTCTATAATAAAATTAAAAAAACAGTTTTCTCTATATCCATGTAATGTTTTCCAACCTATCACAACCATTACCAAAGGGGCATGGAATAGTTTCTTTTCTCAGCATTTCTTTGTTAGCACTAACCTGCTAACGTAGGTTGGTGTTGTTTTCTCGGGGAGTGTTCAGTTCACCTCTTAATTCAGGGCGCCGTTTCCGCCCACGTACTTCATTGGCACCAGAACGAAAATTCCCAAACATAATTTAAGCTATACAGTGTAACACCGTGTGAATCATTCGGCCCTAATATAGCTTGCAGGTTCACTGATTTCCACTTCCGAATAGCACCCCCATGTTTTGTAAAGGTACTAATAGATTCCCTGCTATAAATATACCAATGTGGGTGGTGTGATTAATATGGGGGTCGCGCTGGTTTACTAAGACCTGGGCCCGTAGTTTGAATTTTATAGTAACCAATTATTGAACCCGCAATATTTTATGGAGCATATCAGAAATTCTAAGAAAATATACTCTTCCTCACGAGCGTGAAAATTAGGCCTACAATATTAAGTCCCAGCGTTATTTGTACCAGGTTTCAGCTCAATTACACAAAGTGTTGATAGTTACTGTGATGGAGTTTGGCGGCGGCGGCCCTACACACCCACAGACAATGATAGTATATTCCGATGATAGTATCGTTGTTATTATTATTATCATTATATATGAGAGAGACGTTATTGTACAGTTGGTTTCGCCCGAAGGCTAGTCAGCAACATAGCTCCACCCGTTGAGTATGATGTCTATAGTTTTCTGAGCAAATATCCTACTATTTATAGGGGTCATACTTCCCTACTTCTGTCGACGTGAGCCAGTACGGTTATGTAAGGCGTAAAGGCTTACGTAAGCCGTGGGTTTATGTAAGTCCCAAAGTTACGTAATTCTCAGAGTTACGTAAAATCAGTGAATTTGAAAAGTCAATGTAATAATCAGGCAAAACCTTGTATCTACAAAAGTGGATGTAACACTCATATGAAACCTCATAAAATGCAATATTTATGCGCCCACAATGTGTGTGTTCCACGAATGCCACCTAACTGCCTATCGAGTAAGCTATCGGCCAGACTAGGTCGGCGTTACTTGTGTTTTCCAATGACGAAAACATTGAGTGATTAAATGCAACTACGTTTCTTCCATGAAATGAAACGTTCCAGGTTTCCTTCGAGACGAATATGAAATTACGCGGCACTAAACCATAGGTTTCATAGGAAAAGAACAATATTAGGATACACACTTGGAACAGTCAATTCGAATTTCTCAGTGTCTACTACGCATGCATTTCGTACCAAATGGGACGGAACGATTACCTATTGTAAGAAACAAACATGTGAAACCTACCTTGCACCCTTCACAGGAGGTGACTCCATAATGTATACCAGAGGCCTCGTCCCCGCATACCCGGCATACTGATAGGACAGGGCGGGGGTTCTTGATGAGACACTTAGCAGGTTTCAGTACTGCGGTTGCCATGTTTCGCCTGGAGAGAAAGAAAAACAGAAAAATTAGTCTCAGTGGCTCTTGAAACTGTGGTATCATATAACAAACAGTGAAATAAAATGCCAACTATAACCATATAGGTATAACATCGATATAATTCATAACAAGAATATAAATGTTTTTCTTCTGTGAATCTCAAGTAGTGGTAATAATAATATCGCGTGCTCATATAGCGCTTTTCCACGTCGATGACATGTTCAAAGCGCATCAAATATATTACCCTGACCACAGGAAACAAGCAAGAGTAGGCTGATAGAGTTAAGTTGCTGCCAATAGGCGCAGTGCTTCTTAAAGGTTCCCAATAACGCCTGGGTGAGACGAGGCGATGAAAATAGAGCGCATCATGCATACGGACGCACTGGAATACTCAGCCAACGGGATTGAAACTGGTCACCTTATGCAAAAAAACAAATTCATACCCGTGAGTCATGACTTGTGGATCCAGGCGACAGTTGGCCTATTTCACTGTCATCATCACAGTAATTAGTCCTTCGTGCTCTATCACAAGCATTAGCCCTGAACCACTGTACTGTTTCAGTTGTTTTTCGCCTGTTATGCAATGTATCATCCTGTGTTACATAAACCTTGTCAATATTCATTATCAATCAATTATCACTACAATGTGCTACCCCCAGTCAGTCATTGGATCGTGATCATTCGTGGATTTGGAACAGTTGAAAAGGCTTTTTGAGTGACCTTCAATTCGAGTAGATCTTGGCACAGCATGTGGCGAGCCCTGAAAGGACGATCAATGCCACTTAGGCCTTTACTGGACACAATACCGTAGAGGGTGATGGGTCCATTTCTTAGAAATTCATGCACTGGACTCGTTAAAATTGTTAACGTAGGACGCCCCACCTTCGAATATCTCCACAGTCAGTTTTACCGCCAAAAATTTCATCAAATACTAAAGGCCTAATCGTCTGTGTTTCGATGATTGGGGAACAGCTATAGGTTTCTACCCGAAGTTCATAGCATGTGACAACTGATCATGCGGCAATCGAAGGAAGTAAAACACGAGGTGATCTGATGATGGACCCCAGTAAATAAATAACACTAGGCCTACTAGTCAATATTCCTGTTTCTGAATTACGAATTATGTTATGCGGAACAAACATGGTACAAAAGACTGGACATATAGCTGTATAGGCTGATAGGCTACACGACCAATTTTTCCAACCACGGTGTAGCTAGTTCATTTTCCCGACCATGTCAGCTACCGTGGCACTCGGGTTGTCAACTGCGAAACGAACTGATGATGTTGGAAGGACGCAGTAGGGTTTCTTATCAATTCAGACTACAACATCACTGTCAACACTTTTGTTTCTCGATCCTCAATTTTAGCTTGCCCAGTCATATTGGTGGCCGCTATCATATTCCAGGTGACCCTGTACTAAATGAGGAGAATATGATGGCGGTCATTCAGCAATCATTCATGAACACAAAATTGGTGGATATTGCAGTTAGTCATGGTCCTGAACAAAATTAATGTCATTTCAAGGTCAAATCAACATAATCCGTGTGATATCTCTTATTTTGGTGGATTTAGGCAACACTCAGTTAGTGGAGGTAGACTGGACATATATGTTGCGAAACAAAATTCACCAAATTGAAAGTCATTAGAGGTAGAATTTGCATAATTCATGCACACGTCGTCATTCTACACGACTGCGCATGTTCAGTTTATTAAGTATCCTTGCTGCATTTATTTGCCACTTTTCCAATAGCTCAATTGATTCTATTAGGGCACTCATGTTACTTCCCCTTTAATGATCATACCGAAAGTATTATGAGCAATAGCAACTCCATTGTTGACATAAAACAAGGAAGTGTGAAGGTGGCATCTTTCCTGTCCAACAAGGAAGCTTTATGCATGCATTATCCACATGTCCATGGTTGAAGCATGCCTGTTATAATAAGACTGCTATATATATATATACACTATAGAGCTATAGAACATGCAGTATTGGCAGCATATAGTCATATAGCATGATATGGATGGATGCTATCCAGCTGGGTGACACGAGACACAACTGGTATCTAGTGTAAATCGAGTGATCGACACTGTATTAGCAGTTTATGGTGGAACTGGTGAACCTGCCCCCCCCTCCTCCCACATCCGTGCTCCGTTGGGTTGTGAACACTACTTTTGTTCTCAACGAGTGGCAGGGCACCTCCTAACCCTATATTCGACAGTTCGAGACATTGAAATGGAATCTTGATGTCGTTGTTTCGCGTGGTCCGGTGACGTTGCGCATGTGTGCCTAGCTACACTCCCTGCTAGGTCCGGTTGACACCAACCGAACACTATGTGCAGTGTGAAAGTCTACGCAAGGCTTGGGTAACACTTCCAGTTGATGTCGTAGCCTATTGTAAGCCTAACCATTAGACGCCTCTCCAACTCTGGGCGGCTGACTCTCAAGTCCAACACTAGGCTATGACACTACTCTATATGTCCCTGCATGTCTTTAGAAATCCCTATGGTACATAGTACCGAGTACCACTGGGGGGGGGGGGGGGGGGGGGGGGGGGGGGGGGGGGGGGGGGGGGGGGGG
>JAUOBX010622519.1:0-15577 GCA_032360705.1 Eupentacta quinquesemita | reverse complement strand
TAGTTCAGGGTGTTAGTAGGTTATCCTTCGATGTATGTCTGGAATGTTCAGCGTTTAACGGTGTGAACTACTGTAACAGCCTATATAAGTGTATGGTGTTTGATCCAGTCTGTTGCTAAACGTGCAGATGTGCACATCCGTCGGACAGTTAATAGGCCATTCTTATACACTTTGTATAGGTGTGGTCTTCGTGTAGTGATGACAGTACCCGCCTCGCATGCCGAAGGTTGTCGACTCGAGTCCTGGCTCGGACGTTAATCTGAAGCCCTCTCCCTGTCAACCCAGCAGTTAATGGGAACCTGATCCTCTCACTTGGAAAAAGAAGGCGGCTCATATAGGTGAGCTTATTCCTAGGAATAACTCATGTAAACCCATGGTATATAATGCCACTGTCTCGGTAGGTAGTGTACGATTGGCAACTGCTGTTGAAGAGCACCAACTAAATACTTTGTTATGCCTAATATTGGGGATATGGGTCAGACTTAGTATAGCCAACCACGCAAGAGTCAACACTCCCATTGTCCCAGTAATGTGTTGTCGAGTCGTTCAACCACGACAGTGTCGAATCACTGGCAGACTGGACTGGCATGGATTACATGGGGTGTATTCCCAGATTAAATCATCCGATGTCATGGGTAATTCCATAATAACCCGCTACATTGTATGTATCGCATGTTAGTATGACAGTGAGTAGCTGTACGGGAATCATTAATGACACGTTTAAAATGAGTATGTTACTCATTGGAAACAGTGTGATTCACAGTCACTCAGTTAGCAGTAGAAGTTTCACGTATTTTGCCTACAGAGAAATACTCACATCAGCTCATCCAATGACATTTCCCTGTCTCAAGAGCATTCTTTTAATTTTCATTCAACTGAAATGTCGCTCGAAACTGGTAGAGAGAACATCAACGCACGAGTAGTGTCACATATGTAAGACATAGATTGTGTAAGTGCAAGGGTGTCACCTCCCTTCCTAGATTGTTACTGAACCGCGTACTACCCATCTGAAAACTGCCTAAATTTAGGCACCCACGCAAACATTACAATATATTCATAAACAGCGTTTATATGCCGAGATATGCTATTATAGTAATTAGTTTAAAAAAAATGGATTTCCTAGATGCTCTTCCAACAGTGTCGAATATTGGTACCATTCTAATGTAGGTGTTTGGTGCAGATTCTTCCAAAATCACAAATGTTTGCACATTTAGTGCCGATACCACGTATATTCCATTTTTGGTGAGCGCCATGCGAGGTGTTCTCTGTTCCGACTCAGGGCGTAACCGACTAAGACATGCATGCATGGCTCGTATTTTAGTAAATGAACAGTTATTACTACACTGATACCCGTTTTATATTTTTCAACCTTCTTACAACTCATCGAACACAGTCACATGTGTACTCTAGGCTACGTACCATTGGATACTGACTTATATCGAAAGAGCGTTTCCCATAATAATTGATGATCAACGACAATCAAACAGAGCACTCTTCCCAATTCGCAGACGCTAGTTCAAATCTCTTGAATATTCCTCATCTCTAGAGACGGGAAACAATCGATTCATTTTCCACAAAGCGAGCATCCAATGAGACGATACCTTGTATCAAGTGCGCAGCTAGACATTGATAGTCATACCAACAGAAGAGAATGGCACCACGGGACTTAACTGATTGATAAGGATGAAACCTAGTACCGAAATGGATTTTAGAGTAGTCTTCGTTTAGGTTTAACAACGACCAGTTACACTAGCAACACCTATATCGCCTATTCCCATATCATCTGGCTTCGCTTCAGCAGTGTGATCTTCAGGATCGACGAATATAATGGCAGGTCTCATTCACAATGAACAGTCTGCCAGCTCTCTAAAATGAATACCAGAACACTGCAGCGTCAAGTGCTGTAACATTCATCTCATTATATCCATGTGGAATCAATTTCCCGCTTCGATAATGAATTAGTCAATTAGGCCTTAAATGTTACAACTGCTACTTCCAGGAGGTTCGGCTGTCCAATTTCACTGGACTAGCATCTCGGAAAATGAACGAACAGTTTATTGCTTCAATATTCCAATTACATTTGCCTGGAAAGGGATAGTTAAAGTACGATCGCACGCAATTGGCTGTATACTTGGCTGATGACTGATATTATGTAATATAGTCAGACCGGGTTTCGCGTTTTGCGCCTGATGAGTGAACTAGTAAGGTACAGTATTCAAAGCAGTTTCGTTGACTTGAATTCACATAGATAACCCCTCGATAAGGTCGGAGCATACATTCCACCCATAGGCTTTATTAGGCCAAATTTATAGTATTCGAACACAATTTTCTTTTTTTGCATAGAGTGCCAAACGTGGTATGTGTTGATAACAATATAGTGCTGGAGATAACAGTGAATCCATCGGAACACGTCAGGCTTATATATTACGTCATTACAAGGAGGCCCTTATGACGACACAGTTCATTATGTACGTTATTATACTGATTTTTGCGAGCTCCTTCAGCTGAATATTGAGTAGGAACTAGTTCATAATTTCCTCAGTTTTGACGGCAACAACGTGTTTTTCAGATCCTATCAATATTTGGATCCTTTACTTTATTCTATGAATCTAAGCGGTTATGTGTAACACATGGCCTGTACACATTGGTAACTCACCAATTGTAATTCGTTTCAGCGGATGTACGTTTAGGTTCCAGTTTTAAATCATAATAAGAAACTCAGGCCATTGGTGTCGATGAGAGGGAATTGTGCAGACACATAAAGGAATAGGTGAATGAGCATAGATATTGAACATCAACTGACACTCGTAGAGAAAGCGATGCTGGCCTGTAATTCACATAATTACAGGTATATTCGGGTGTGTCCTTGGTAATCTTCGCCAGATGATCACGTCAAAGATGTCTCCTCTATTTTCTGTGTGGAATGTCAAGGCTCTCATATGTGCTCAATCAATGAGGGAAAGTACATCGATGATGTTGTTGTACATATGTGATGTGTGCTATCTTGGGAAGACTGCTATAGACTAAGTGAAATATTAGTCTCCCACAGGGTGCTCAAATGAAATAGTCATTTGGCCCTGGGCAAATTATTTACGGCAGCTAGTTTTACTGGGTTATTCGCTCACTCTCTCATCGCCTCGGGTAAACACTTCCCCCATAGCGACGAAAGCACTCTGCTCGACATCAACAAGATTTGAGAAGCCTACTGTTGGGTACTGAGGATTGAGTGAGCCTATATACACTGGTAGTGGTAACTCTCTCTCGAAAAACGTATTCGAAACGACAGCTATGTAGTTTATGTTGACACAAACTGCCCATAACTTTATTTACAGAAATGTTCAGAAATTAATACAAATTATCTGTACACCTAGCTCAATTAATTATCCTTTTTCATAGAATTCAACCAATACATAAATAAAGAGGACTTTACCAATAGCAATATCTCTGAACCAACATTTCCCTTCCAGTTACTAGCGGAAACAATATCTATATGTGAGAGTTTCTGAAATCCATTAAATCTAAGCTGTAAATCTTCCTATTGAGAGTCTAGCATTCAACAGAAGAAAACAGTAGATCAATGTCTACGTTAGTAGGGCATTGGAGCATAGCAATATAAGTAAGGATATAATATATGAGTGAAGTAAAATATATTGCCCGAATGCCCGTCAACATTTTACAATTCAGCTGCATTCTACGGTACATCAGTATGTAGTGATCGCTACAGGCAGCAGTTGATAGAACGAATAAGTTCCAGAGCTAAGTCACGCAACTGTCACGTGTTGCTATTACGCTTCAACAAGAGTAGTTTTATGATAATACCATTGTAATATCTTCAGAACGGCATATTCGGAGTGCGAATTTATTGTAATTAATGTATACGCCTCAAATCTATATACGGTAGGTCAAAATTGAACATTTGAGAGGTACATTTATGAATCTATTTTCTTTGAACAGGGTGGCATGGATATGCGCGGACCTTCATTCCATAAATTTTGGCATATTACAGCCTCATAAAATATTGACACACTTTTGAAAGTTCCAGTCGTTAACATTATTGATACCATATAAATGGTAAACCCGATTATCCTAATAATGTCTGGTAGAGTGTTTGAAGTACTGTGACTGAGGTAACTGGTGCGAACATCACCAACATCTGGCACCATGAATACATTCTTCCCTTTAATAAATGATAAATGAATAAATGAATAAATGAATAAATGAATAAATGAACAAATGAATAAATGAACAAATAAATAAATTAATTAATTAATATAAATATGTTTTATTATTGAAAATAATAAATAAATAGATAAATAAATAGATAAATAAATAAATAAATAAATAAATAAATAAATAAATAAATAAATAATTTGATTAATTATTTAATTAATTAATTATTTCTTTTATAAATATAAATATATTTTATTATTGAAAAGTTTTATTTTTCAGTGCCGATCGATAGGTAATTTTTTTAATGATATCACACGCATGAGAAGAAATATGAAAGCAATCAAACTATTTCTTGACTGACGGCGATGGGTGTGGAGAACATTGAATAAAACTATAATTTGCATGTTATGCCTTTTCATTTAACCAAATTTGAATCTGTATGATTTTTTTACAGTGAATTTCTTTTTTTATTAACTCATCAGCTATCTTGCTAAAATATTACTCTAATTATGTTACCTAATAGTCCAGGAACATATACCAGGACAGTGTCAGAAGTCACAGATGTTACATATATATCAATGTTATACTTGTCTGGATATATTATTAGGTTTTGCAACTACCGGTGCTGGCCCTGTTTTGAAATACTCCGCATGGGCAGATTGATTGGCGAATGAAGTAATAATGAAATAATACAAGTAAACGTACTCTATATGACAATTCGATTGAAATCATTATTCCCAAAACGTTGGGCAAATACAACATGCCAGTCGCCATCAGTACAATGTTTTCAGCATCGATTGAAAATAATGGTAATATTTTGATCACCGTAAAAAAATATTTAAACGTTGAGCATTCACCACCATCAACAAACTGGTTCCAGCCTATCACTAGTATGCACGCATTGTTTGGCCAGATTTCCATCCCAAATCTTATTTCCTACAACAGGTTTGTGTTTTCCAATGTGACAGGCATATACTACAAACATTTGCATTCACCTAACATATCCAGTACCGAATTATTGAAAATAGGAATGTTCCTTTACCAGCTTATATAAGTAGCCTGAATACTGGTGATGATGAAGATTCTGCCAGTGTCATTCATTTCTGCGTGATTTGTTGATTTGCATCTCTTGTAGTCTCCGTACATTCAGAAGAATTTCGTATTTTCATCCTCCTGCTACTGTCGATTCCCGGGGCAATCTGACCGTATTTGCATGCCACCGGACCGAGTGGTATCGTGTCCTGTCTTGATCGTATCCTGTATGGACAGAAGAATCTACATGCGTATCGCATCCTTTCTCTAAACTTCACTCCAGCAAACGCGTACACTATCGGGTTCACTGCTGAGTTTGAGTACGCCAAGCATTGACTGAACGCGCGCATGTACAGTGTGGCGGCAGATGTTTTGGGTTTCGTCACCACACTCCACGCGTGAAAGGCGTGCAGAGGGAACCACGAGAGCATGAAAATCATAACTACTATCAATATCATGAACGTGATGTGCCTCTTCCGCTGCATTATCCGCATCCGGCTCGCTCCGTCACCTCCCGGGTCTCGATCACTGACGCTGTAGCCCCAGAGTTTCCGTAGAAGGATCGCGTAACATACCCCAATAATGGACAGGGGAATGACGTACACGATCAGTAGTGTTCCAACAAAGTATACGTCCTTAAATGTATGTGACTGCCAGTCTGTGTAGCAAACTGTACTGGTTTGGCCGCCACCCTCTGCCACTTTCGTCCTCTTTAGAATGAGGAGAGGTAACGACAGAAGACAAGATGCTGTTAGAAGGAAAACAAATGGGAAATCATCAGCTCAGTGATTCATTGAATATATTGATATACGATGACATACAATAACAATAACATTATTATTTGTCACGTAGAGCCATAAATACCAATTATCATGTCTGAAAGTTATGTAACATGTTCACACTGACACAAATGGGAAGAGGACATGCTAGAACCCTATACCGCGTATTCCAAGATGGTAGTATGGTGCCGTGAAGAGTTATTGTATTTTGTGCCAACGGATTTGACTCTAAATTATAACATTATGAGGGAAGTAGTTCGTAGGCTGGAAATTGACCGTACTCATATATCAATGTACTGATGAATCTGATAGCATTGTGTTATCCACGAACAGATCCTTATTCTTCCACCAGTAAATCGAATAATCATTATCAACGTGTTCTAAAACTATGATTCAAACAGGTGTGATGATTCCTGTCATCTTTGTAAGAGGTAAATTGGAAGGTCAAACAAAGGGAGGGGTCGGTGGCTATATAATGTTATATTTCGCGGAAACCCTAATCAATGGCTAGTGAAATCAAACCAATGTGAATATTTTTACCTGTACTTATATTATACAAAGTTACACTATCCAGATGGAGCCAAGTTCCGGTCATGTATTTTGATTGTCAACCTTGAACGCCTCAGACTCTGTCAACAAGTCACCCCAGAAAACCGTTGGTCTGATCTCGAAGCAATAAGAACGTATGATAGAAAACACTCACTCCAGGTGTGAGCCACGCCCATTCGAACAGAGCGGGGTTTCGTGTCCCTGAACAACTGTCACAAACGTGTACACTCAAACATTATGACTAGATATATTTCTCAACTGAAGTAAACGAATCAGTTGATATTGCTGTTATTATCGTTAGCTAATAAACTACTTCTTCAATCAGTGTGGAGTTCCTCTTGGTCCTTGGAAATGATAACGAATTATACTAGCCATCTCGCTTTACGCGGTAGATAAAAGTCACTGTCAAAAATATATAATGACTGAATGAAATCAATTGTGAAACTACATCTCCCATGCAAGACAATCTGTAGTAGGTCATAGTCGTTGTTGATTATACCAGGAAGGTATTGTAAGGAACAAGAGCTAATTTTACGATATCTATATAGTCTTCGTTAAAATCCTGCGTCCCTGTCATATTGGCAATTCAATAGATCGGAATAGTTTAGGACAAAAATCACGATAGCTTACCAGTCCATATAGTTACACTGACAATTATCGCCTTGTGTGATGTCCTTGAATGGAGGGACTTGAATGGATAAACGATCGCTCTATAGCGGTCTATAGTCATGGCAGTAAGAGTGGTACATGTAGCTAAACCAGTGACCTGCAGAAAGAACAAAACAAATCTTTATTGAGATTGACTACGCATCAGTACATTCAATGTTTGGTAGTGCCTACCTGTTAGAAACAACCTTTCTTCGAAAAAATAACTACAGGCAGTGAATATTGTTTCTTATGATTATTTCCATTGACTTCGTGAGACAACCGAGTCGGGAGCTTTGACTCGGAATGAAAGATTACTGTAAAAAAGCTATCCCGTCGAATATGGGAATGTTAATTACAACTGCTGGAATGAAACTGAATACGTGCTCTCACCGAAACTGAATCGTCCCATAGTCACATTGCATATATAGACTTTTAAATAAGCTACCAGAATGATGCTGCTCATATTTCAACCATCAGTTCATGTTCAATCAAACTGTCATAAGCTCAATGGCCAAATAATGAGCTTGTATCAGTGAAATGCCATATTCATTAGTTGAGGCGAAACAGTTTGTCGCCCGAGGAGTCGTTGCTCTGTAACTCGTGATGTAGTCTGGTTGTGGGACATATCTCTCGTCATCTGGGACGACTACATAACATGAAGGGGCATCGAAGTAACCCTATTTTGATCTTGATTCCAAACAGCCTGGAAGACGCGTGTATATCTCTCAGAATAGGATGCACATTATTTGTTAACGTGGTTCTGGTTCATATGCATGTTTATGTAAAGTGGACGAACGCGGAAAAACAAGAAAAAATCACCTAGGCGACGATTGGAACGTATATCAGAATCTTAGTATATATATATAGGAAGATATTTATCGATATATACATATATATATATATATATTCATCTTTATATTGTTTTCACGATGTCTATTTGTGGAGAAAAAAATCATAGAAACGTCAACAATTATATTTATGAAAGCTCATGCGAGTCTCGTCAGCTAGTGTCATTCGTGGCGTACTGAGTTTAGTGTAACCCTGTAACAAATGATCACTGTTGATAATTCCAACTAGGGTGACATAAATTATTCATACATATTCATGGGGTAATACATTTTGCTCGCCTGTCACGAGTGCTACAGTGCAGTTTTCGATCCAGTCATTGTGCATGCCTGGCCATGACTACAATAGCAACCACCACAGCATTGTTTTACGTATGTATTATTTATATTCACCGCTATATACATATACTACTTGCTATGACTGGAAGTTTAATTATGGAATTATTTTTATTCATAAAGAATTAATAAGAGTGACGAGAAACTCACTCATGACTCATATGTGCTACATAACGTGTACATTATTTAAACATCAACATTTGTGGGGCATTTTGCTCTCCTGTCACGGAGGCTGCAATGCTTGTTTTTCTGACGTCACGGTGCGTGCCTGGCAATTAACCAAAATAGCAAGTTGGCTTCAACCTTTCCAGAAGTGATACCCATGTTTAGTAATAAACATTTGGTCATCACATAATGTATGATTGATAATATTACATGCTTTATAATAAATGTTAATTCTAGAATTCTCTCTTTTATGTAACAGGAGTCAATAGATTGATGGAAATAATAAGATATTGCTCATAGTCCCTTCAGTATACAACCAACATCGATTATCGCAAGAAAGTATTCAGTGCATTGAATATATTTTCATAATCACTCTACAATAAATCCGATCGCGAACTAATCAAAGGATGCACACATGCGCATATGGGCCAAGGAGGTGGAACGCTTTCGACTAGTCACATCATTTTTGTGAGGTCTACATCCCCAGATGTGTTGACTAAAACCACTATTTTGAACATCAGGGTACGTTATCATACGAGTAACTACGCAATCGGGTGAATAAATGCAGGAACACCCCATATCATATATGCCTATCCAACGGTCCAATATGTTAGTTAGACGACACCGTTATGGTTACTTACACGACTCACCAAAAGGGGCAGTGAAAGTGTTAGCTCCATTAATTAATATATTATGTTATACCACCCTTACCGAATTGACAGCGATAGGGGCCTAAAAGGTTACTTGCTGTGATCTGTAAGGAGTTTTTGTTTCAGTGTGTTAGTTAGTTATCCCTTAATGTATGTCTGGAATGTCACAGCGTTCAACAGTGTGAACTAACACTATCTGCAAACGTGTAGATGTGCACATCCATTATACAGTTGATTAACATTTGTTATACACTCTGTATGAGTGAGCCTTGTCACTTCGATGAAATTCGTGTAATTTCAGGGTATCTATGATGCCTGCTGTCTCAGTGGGTAGTGAGCGATTGGCTACTGCTGTTGAACTAGTACCAACTATACACGTTTTTATGCTGAAAATTTTGAGTTATCAGTCAGGGTTAGTGGGGCCAACATTCTTCTTTTTTCTAGCAGTTGTGTTGGTGAGTCGTTCAACCATAACATTATCGAATCACTGACAGCCTTACTGGCATTGATCATATATGTGTATTCCCATAATTTCCGTATCAATTCATCCTATTTCAGGATCAAAACCCTGGTGTCATGGATAATTTCCTACACTGCATGTATTGCTCATCAGAATAACGGTAGAGTAGATGCACAAGAATAATTATTGACTCGTGTATGATAGAAACAGGTTCTACCACTCATTGGAAACAGTGTGATTCATTGTTAATAGTTTAACAGTAAGTTTCACGTAATTTGCTTACAGATAAATACTGAAATCATCTCAAGGACATTCTTTTTTATTTATATAATTAGCTGGAATGTCGCTTTAGTGAAACTAAAGGTGTAGAAGCACATAAATTCACGAGTATTAGTGTCACCTAGGCGAAACATACCACTCAATATATAAACTACCTGAATATAGGCACTCACACGCACAATACAATATACTTAATTTGCAATAGCGTACAGCGTTTACGAAGGACGGAGCCAGAGCCAGACCTTGATGAACCACCAAGTCTGTCGTCATCACCATGTGTCTCGCAGACAACCAGAACGAGAGGGATGTTGGGAGGGAAATAGGAAGGTCATGACACTGACGTTATCATCAGTAATTGATTTTCAAAGCCCGTACAACAAGGAGTTAATATGTTGACAGGAGACGTGATTCAAATCCTATATAGTTCGATGCTTTTCAGGGAACCCCGGTTGTGTAATTGCGAAAACTTGCATCCTAGTACTCAAATAATATTGAGACCGATGCGCGGGTAATCGGAATCTTCTCACTAGACCACCATACGGTTTTACATCTTTATTCGAAGACGAATGATAAACTCCAGTATTTGACGACTTTCTTAGGAACTGGTGAAGCAGGAAAATCAAAAGTATCATTCAACTGTAATGAAAGGATGTTGAGAATAACCATATCCTATTCATGTACGTTGACATGTTGACAACGTTGCTCGATCTTGTTCACGCCCGCGACAATTAGTCATGGGTCACGTAGTAGTCGGTGAATCGACACAACAATTATCGTAGATACAGGGTTCATCATTCCGAGGTACCACGGCTGCCTTTTTTTCATCCAATATAAGATAATAATGAAACCAACTAAATTCATAATCGTTTTTCTTATTTCAAAGGTACTCCCAACTCGTCTCTCGAAAGATATGATATTGGTATGATTATTATTCTAATAGTCTTCTGATGTAATTCCTAGATTCGATTCAGGGGATTAATATTGAAACTCTTAGGGACATCCCTTAAGTACAGACAGGTGCCGAAGCTGGCTAGAGGAGGTTGGTGGGTGGGAGGTGCGAGGGGGGTTCCACATACCAATGTTACTTGTGTTGTTGTACGTTGATGTTTCACTCGATTTTTGTATGGCTTGAAATAGTTTTGCGGAAGACCATTGTCCGTTGAAGATGTTCGGTCAACAATTCCTCGGCCCGGGGTTTGCATTCCGCGTCTGCAGAACAAATCCCTCATAGCAGAAAGAATGGGCTGTGGGATTAGTAGCCGTGTGCTGTGAATGGTAACTGCTCGGAAGAAGAGCATTATCCTCATCCGTAGGTGTGGTGAAAAAACGATTTTTAGTGCCTCATCTATTATGGTATAAGTGGTGTCAAGAAAGTGCATGGGCACTGTTTTGCAAGGATTCCGCTGTGAACATATTGTGGCGTGAAATGGATTAATTTGCTAAATGACTGAGATGAATTTAGTTTCTCGTGTGCATATATCATGAAAAATATCGTCACTATAGCCAAGTCTGAAGCAACTTCAGATTCCGCTAGGAAAGTTACTTCCTGAGCTCCCCATGAACAGATCTTGGTAACAGTTCCAGTTCCATGAATTTGAAGTAGTGTTGATTACCGAATATAAAATTGTTGCGAGTGCGGATATATATCCTAAACACGTCAACAATTCAAATTATGAAAGCTGATGCGAGTCTCGCCAGCTATATATTGTCATCCGTGATGTACTTAATATAATACAACCTCGCCTACGAATAAACACTGTTGAGAATTCCAGCTAGGGTGACACAACTTATTCATAAACACATTCATGGAGTATTACACTTCGCTTACCTGTCACGGAGGCTACAGTGCAGTTTTTGTAACGCCACTGTGCGTGTCTAAAATAAGAAGTTGTCTTCAATCTCTTCATGAAAAGTAATCATCTTCTGTTACAACCATTTACTTACAACTTCATACTCATAAATACTACTTGCTATGACTGAAATTTTAACTAGAGCATTATTTCCCATTCATCAATAATCAATTGAGGCAACAAGAAACTCACTCATAGCTCATATTGTGCCACATTCATACATCAATATTAATTTCGTTAGGCATTGAATTTCGCCGGCCAGTCACGCAATGCTTGTTTTTATTTACGTCACGGTGCGTGCCTAGCAATGTTTGAGAATAGCAAGTTTATTTGCTGTTACAGGACCACTCGCCCAGGCTTTTGCTGTTCTTATTTCATGATAATATGTGGGTTATAGTGTACGGCATTGCGCATGTACCATAATAACAACTATGATATATAGTTATAACTGATAAATATAAGATACTCATTCTGTGAATAATATATGAAATTAACTGAAAATTAAAAGAACATTGCCTCCTTTCTCGATGGAAGTGGGCAGCGGGAATGGTATCAGACGCATACATCACACTCCTTGAGAGACCCCAAGTGAGATATAGGTAAGCCAGATCGAACAACACTGGTAGATATGAAGAATGATAGGAATGTAAATGACTACTGTTGTGAGAGGTATAACTGTTTATTGTGATATTATCTTGACAATAATAATAAATCACGTGATTTGATCAACGCCTACTTGGATAACAAGGGAGACACAAAACTCTCAACTGAAAAAAAGCACTGGTCAAGATTATGGCATATCAGTTACCGGGACAATTCGATTCAGTTGACAGTGTTGGTGATATGAAACGGTATTTGTCCTCGGTGTATGAGGCGATGAGAGGGGTCGTTTAGGCACACAGGCCTCAGGGGAACAGACACGCTCTACTCAGCATCATACTAGCAAAAGTATCGCGTTTATATTTTTGTAAGAGCGAATAAATACAGAGTCATTCTACGAAACAAAGTATGCCTATTACGTATTGCCTCAATCCATTACTATACCGTGTATTGTGTTATGAAATTGAGCAATTCACCAGTTTGGCCCCATAATAATTATGCTGTTATTTTATAGTTACATACCACTATGCATCCAATTAAAATGTTGTGATTGTTGTTATCCGAACTATACTACGTGCATCACGATATATATATAGTATTCCACAAAATCAATCCGTTCTGATAATTATGAATACGCAAGCACACGATGCAGTTCCTTCGAAAATACATGTTGGTTGTGAAGAGTTGTTCTAGAGAGTTCCAAAGAGTTTTCTCTCTCTCTCTTGTCGACATTGAAAAATCTTGCAAGTTTGTCAGTGTGAGCAGGATGCAAAATAGAGAAATTACGCTATCGCCAGTATAGAATTTAAGGAGGTGCTCTACTTAATACAATAATTCACATTTATTGATTCGAATCTAAATAATTAACCAGATAATTAACTCATTATTCAGGCAAATTCGAAGTATGTTTTTATCATTTTACAATGAGTAAAATAGAACACCACCAGTTAATTATTCTACATTTGAAATTGTTAATGTGAAATATTATTTCAAAGATAAAGCACCCTCTTAAGCCTATTAGTGGTACTATGTTCAAAAATCTTGACAAACTTGACGTTAACATCGATCGTCAAATTGCTGTGCGTAAACTGCCAAATATTGTACAGCATAGCACACATGAAATCGAAGATTCCGAGTTTCTTACAGTGATCAGTGAATGCTATGTGAGCAGTGGTATTCATCACGTATCACTACAGCGATGGCACAAACTGTTAAACGAACTATTCAATATAATTCAGGTGATTAGTGTCATGCTGAAACTCTTCCGGGTCCTTTTGATTCACCACTGTAGTTTGCTGGCAATGAAATGAAAGAAGAGAGCACATTATGACTGTTAAAAACGGATGATCGCGACTTTTGTTTGAATGTCAAGCTCAACTATTAAGGCCGACTAGGCTTCTGAACCTATAGCTTGAATGTATGGTGTTTAGGCCAGTATATTGCTAAACATGTAGATGTGAACATCCATCATGGATGGACATGCCTAATACACGCTGTATAGGTGAGCCTTGACGATACTGAAATCCATGTAAACATTATATTGAATGCCCGCTGTCTCCGTGGATAGTGTGCGATTGGCTACTGTTGACAAGTACCAACTACACTCTTTGCCATGCTGAAATCGGGGTCAATGGCCAGGTTTAGTGCAGCCAACCACACAGGAGTTAACATTCTCCTTTCCACAGCTGTGACTTGGCGAGTCACCGACAGACCGGACTGGCACAGACTATATGGGGTGTATTCCCGTAATAAACCATCCTATTACGTAATCACGATCCAGGTGTCTTGAGGAATACCCTATTGACCCGGTACACTGCATCATCAGTCAGTAGATGACTCGTGTAAGATCAAATAAAATGATTCTGCTACTTATGGAAACAGTGTGATACTGAATATTAATTAGGCAGTAAGTTTCACGTTCTTCGCTTACAGAGATATACTAAAATCATCTCTATCTATTTTATATTCAGCTGAAATGTCGCTTAAGTAAAACTGACACTAGTAGAGGGCACATCAACGCGCGAGTAGTGTTTCCGAGGTAAGAACAAAATTATAAGTGCAAGCGCGTCACCTCCCTTCCTAGATTGTCACTGAACCACGTTCTATCTATCTATACACTGCCTAAATATAGGCACCTGCGCGAACAATACACTTATTTTTGAACACCGTACAGCGTTTACGAAGGACAGAGCCAGAAGTGATACGGGGGCAACTTGTTTGAACCTCCGATATTATGTAAGGACCACCAAGTATATGGTTCCCGTCGTATTTACTATGACTTCCTGCACCCACTGCTCGCGAACGTACGTCTCGAACAAGCAAACAACACCCGAACACGAATCTCACACCCCCTCGGCAGGAGGAACAGTGGGAACGGACAGTGGAACATTGAGCGAGATTCGTATTTTAATGATAAATGAAATAACAAACGCTTTGTCATTGCAATTCTATATAACTATGGAAAACTAACGGAGTAATCCAAGGGAAACATATAGGACTAGTTAATTCTGACTGGAGTATAAATGACCTAACAACTAGATTTTCAAGATGTGTCCTGTGAAAATAAGAGTTATTGTGTGATACGGTACCTGAACGGCTGATGTACGATACGCAGACACCCTAACGCTGCTGGAGGCATGCCTACCCACGTGCACTGTTAATTTGTGTGCGACACTGAAAAACGAGTTCTCGATGTTTGTGAACAGTGAGAAGAAGAGAGTCGAATACACCCTAGGTCTATTCATGCCAACTCACCCGCAGACAACTGAAACGATATGGATGTTGGAAGGGGAAAAGGAAGGACGTGACACTAACGTTATTATCGATCACTGATTTTACAACAACAAACATCGAGTGAATGCTGCAGAATATTTTCGAAGAGAATTCTGTCTCCGTTAACCAGAGACGTGATTATGGTTCAGTGCTTCTCAGAGAGCTCCAGTCGTGTTAATTGCGAACACTCGTATGCTAGTACACAATCGATATTGAAACCGTTGTGTAGCTAATCTAAACCTCCTCCGACTGGACGACCAAATTGATGAACTCCAGTTTTTTACCACTTTCTCATCTATAACTGCTGAGTCCAATTATCAATTTGTGGTTGGTGTTGGCCGGGTTGAATTATGTTTTCAGTTTTATTTTGCTGTTCTTATTTCATGATAATATGTGGGTTATAGTGTACGGCATTGCGCATGTACCATAATAACAACTATGA
>JAUOBX010622408.1:0-15578 GCA_032360705.1 Eupentacta quinquesemita | reverse complement strand
TGAGCCGGATGTAGGTTACAATAACAAATCCATGAATCATGAATTATTTGAAGAGAACGAAAACAGCGTCAAAATTGAATGAGGACAAGCATGGTTTGAGTCACGCACTAAGAGAGTTTTTCTGTCGAAAATAAAAATAAAGATAGGATCCCCAATTCCCCATACACAGTTATATGATGCTATTTAACTTCCGTTAGTTGTTGGAGCCCCTTAGAAGATCACGTAACACATACAAATAGCCTACTATTATTAATAATATCATTTTGTGATTATTACTATCAATAAAAATATTGATAATGATATTAATATAATAATATATAATGATATTATAATTACTATTATTATTATTATCATTAGTAGTATCTATAAACACTTATGTTATGGTGTAACGGATTATCTTTCTTGAAGGGTTTAATATAGAACAATAGGGGCATTGTTACCGTATTTATTTTATACAGCAACTTTCTAATATAACCTTTCTTTATAACCTATTTTATTATGTTCTGAAAGATTGCAATGAACAGTGAGGAAATACAACAGTAGTTTACTTATACAGATTACAGATAATAAATACTGATTAGTGTAACAGTTTTGTCTATTCGTGAGGAGGAAAACGGTTCCTTCGACCAAGGATAATGAAAATCACTTCTTGAACGATTGTGCAATTATACTACTTTCAATCTATCATTCGCATACATGTATGAAAATAATTGCCAATTAGGATGATGGGAATATTGAGTCGGAATGCTCAATACCATATATCATCGTTGGACATTTCCGGAAGCTATACACATCTTGTCTATACCCCAGTAGTGGAGTGGCTAATAGCACCTTATGGAGTTATATTATCAGGGGAAATATAGGTCATAAAGTTACGCACTATTTTAGCGTGGGAACCGCCAACAGGCCAGGGGAAGTCCACCTCACAAGCCTAGAAGTAACCTGGGGTTGAACACCATAGGAGGCACTATTTCACTGTATTATTCCAAAGAAAGTCAAAATGCGAGAATCCTGAGAGATTATGGAAAATACAGCATTAAGATGTTGAAGATAAAAAATATATAAGGGTAATTTGGGGTTGGTAGGATTCGCGGCATAGGCCGATCAGCTTATCCGTTTATGCAGATATTAAACGAACGCAAACTAAAACATAATCGAACGAAAAGGGCAAGTCATTGTCCGAGAAAAATGCGAAATGTCGACTGGAAAAGTATAGACAACATACATGATAGGCATTTAATTTATTTCCCCCGATAGGTTCGATCAATAATCTGTCAGTTAGTTCATCTCAGACTCACGGAAGTGAATGGGAAATAGTCGTCTGACATTATCAAGGAAGTCGACTACTAATATCACTGATAGATCTCTCAGTCTCAGCCGATCCGCCAGTCAGCCAGTCTGGTGTTAGAAACGCAGTTCGAACTCTTCGATGATCGTAGGCCTATGTCGTGTCGGCCTATGGTATACCCTTTTAATTATTTGTAGTAGTCGCATTTATATTTATATAGTTCTGAACTTCTGACTTTCGTTGTTATATGACGTGACGATTTCTTCAATATCAATTGAAGCCTAAATGTTTAAAACTAAGAAAAGCGAATTGTTAATGATCAGATAATGCAATAATCTGCAATACTGCGTCAGACACTCGGGGAATAAAGTGTTTGCAACGGTACAGTGGATATATGATTGGTAAATTGGACATCTTACAAAGTCACAATTTCGAAATAAATGTGAATAAGAACAGTAACTAGTATCTCAAAGTTGCAAATAATGTAACCTTCTACACTACTGAAACAACAATATGCCTCTCAGGGAATACAATGTTTGTAATGGTTCAATCGGATACTTTACACAGTCACAATGAAATCGCCCAGTCCCTCCCACACCAACACCCCAAAATAGGTTAAAAATTAGCGTTAACGACACGGTACTTGATTTTCTCTCATTTTAGCCTGCCAGCCGATTTTTTTCTTTTTCTTTTTAACACCATCGATTGCATTCCTTGGACGTGACGTTTCGCTTCTGGTACTTTGATTTCGATTATTTCGAACACTGACCCGCAATAGTCTGGACTCTGACCAATTAAAGCGACGGTCGCTAGGGAGTTTCTAAGAACTCGTAATAAAATACCTGTCACGAAGTAGAAAGTTACAACACTGCAATAGTTCTGCAGGTGGGGCTATTGTTTCAACAAATTGTTTCACTGTTTGTAGTCCTTTGTTTCTTGATTAATTGAAGGCCTATTGACAGCTGGATGTCAGTGCAGGTATGTAGGCTTCGACGAGAGATTGCTCAACCTTGTTTGTACCACCGATTAATCGCTCAAGGAACGGTCGGTGTATACCAGCGAGCGGTATAGGTGTGTGGGCCGAGTAGGCGGTGACTGGTCGGCGAGATCAAACAACGACCGCTAGAAGGGCAGCCCTTTTATCGGTAATTAATTGCACTGTTGGATCACAGAGGTAAAATATATACACTAGAAAAAATAACCAGAATAGCCCGGAGGCTCTGTTGAAATGTTCCAGGGTTGTGTCTGGGGGTGACTGACATGATTGACCAGAAATCTGACGGAAAATCGAGGTATAGGCCTATATATGTCACAATTCACAAGGGAACTAACTGTAGCAGTATGCTAGGATGTATAGGCCTATGGTGGTATAAAATCCAACAATTCAAAATATGCAGAACGTCAACTGAAATATGTTAGCATACAAACACTAACAAATGTTCATATTAGCCTGAAATTCCAAACACTTGTTCGATCCTACGTGTTTAAATTCAACACATGTTAAATAAACACAGCGCTCGGTTACGCACAGTTATGTATTCATTTCCTGAATAAGGATCTCAAAGTGCAGGACCAAAATGTCAATCAGCTGATTAGGAGGAAGAAGGAACAAAATGTCGACAAAATGGAAGTATAGTGTTGATTTTAGGCATAGGCCTTTGTCAGGGAGGGGAGATATGGATAGGACAGGGAGGAGGGGGAAGGGAGGGGGGAGTTCGTTCATCTACATCTTAGTACGGGGTACCCACACTCCATAATTCATGATCACATCGCTTCTGTCAGCGACTCCCGGTAAACAAAAGGCTGCCACCGTAATTTATGGAGGCCAATAAACTGGTTATAATTTCAACATATGTTCGACGGAAGGATGCTGGTAGGTTATTTACTGCTGTACACCCTCGTCATTTCGCGCATCACCTACTACAGGGCATCCCAGAGGATTCCGTGTCACATAGGAAACGCCACTCGAGAACGGTGAGCTGAAGTTCACTGGGAGTCTGGGGGCTGTCTGTAACAAGGCAATCCAACTTCAGACTTGAGTGATTGGACTTTGTTAGGGGCCTTCCAAGTCGTGACGAATCTAGTCATGTTCGATGGTGACGCTTATACCTCATTCAGACTGACGTGTTCCTTCCCCACTTATTGCCATGTCAGATCATTTGGTGAAATTAGAGTATTGGTATATAGAGCGATACGATAATATTCAACTAGAGTGTAACCTTTTCGAATTGCATCATTTTCCGGAAACCCCAAGGATATATCATAAACGGTACTTCAAAGTGAATACGACGTTATTTGCTACAAATTCATATTGTCTCGGTTGAGAGTATCAACTGATTGACGAGCACATGTCTCGAAATAGGTTGAGCTGAAGAGCAACTCCCCCTCTCCATTATCTCCAGATAAATGGTACTCATACGTACCGAGCAAACTATTCATATTCTATTCATTTCTTTTTAGGGTAGTCTATTTTGGCTGAAAACTGAGCACCCAAGATCCAGATTGATAGTATAGGCCTATCACAGTAAACATTACCACTCACTAGTCACTGGTGTCAGTTTAGTTTCAGTCACCCAAGCAGACCATGGTGCCCCAATAGTCAGAAGGTCAGCGGGCCAATAGGTTGTTCTTTAAAAGTGCAACTACCGAGTACAGCTACCCTTCCCTTTCCATCCCTCTAGTGGTCCTGTAAATTCCTGAAGTTCAGTAGTTAGCTTTTATCTCGTTATAAATTACTGTGCAAATTACATTATTTAACAATTATACTAAACTAATTTTTCGCCATGGAAGTTCGTTTCATCTCCCTGTCGTATTCTGTATGTGCATAAATGGCCTTCCAATGAATCGGGGGTTCCTTTGATTCAGGTGTTATTACGCAGTTGAAACAACCCAGCGTTTGTAGCCCTCTCGTTGAATTCCGTACAAACAACCACTTAAAACAACCAAGAACTGAATAAAACCGAACACAAATAAATACATAAGAGGCTATAAATTCCGCCAAAAATGGGGACTCATCATATGAGAAGAAAACGTTACAATTTATCGTCGCGAATTAATCACTGTTTCATTGGACGATAAGATTCCTCGACCGCCCCAGATGTAAGGGAACACTCCGCCATGATGGTTAGAGAGACCCTGGTACATAGAGTGGGTATATAGTCCTCCGTGTTTTATACCCGGTCATCAGAAACCTTTTATTTTCCGACATCAATGGCGGTCGCTTTGTTGATGACCACGTTACATGTCAGAGACTATCGATTCCTCCCTTATATTACGGTATAAACCCGTGCCTTTGACTGCAGATCGGGCAACTCTCAATATTTGTGGCTTTTTGACGAGGGGGTTGGGGGTTAGGGCACTATCTGACTTCACTATCATGAAAACGAATCATTTCTTGAACATGGAACAAACATGATTTAGAGCCTAGAGGTGATCAGAATATACGCAAATATTCTCGAAGTTGATTATCCTTGTCAAGAACAGACGAACGGAATGATTGTGATGGATGTTGGGGTACAGCTGAACAATGGGGCGGTTATACTCCACCAAAAGTAGCGTTCAGAAATTAAACCTTTCTCAACACTTGTTCGACCCACTTTTGTAACGCGTTCAGTTGCTATATAGATATGATGTAACATTCTCCAACGTGATGTGTTTTACTGCTGCTTAATATTTTGATATTTGATTTCAAGACATGTTTAGAGATCGAACGTGTTGCAGTATAGACCCACTGGTGGCGATCACCAGTTACAGTAATAGAAGGGTGTAGCATTTTCAATACCATATTTTCCAGCTGTTTCGAAGATTGGACATAGCCACTCGCTCGATTCGATCATTTGGGACGCCAAGATTATTTGAAGTGAATAGGAAAGTATTTTTGCTACTAATTCTATGTTGCACCTCACTCCGGGTTATAAATCATAAAGCTGAGATATAAGGACATATGCTCATTCAATCAATCAATCAATCAGTCAATTAAACTAAGCCAAATCAAATAAGCGCCAAATAGTACAACAGTTTGTTCAAAGGCGATATAGGACACAGAGCCAACAAAATACAGTATATAGTCACTTCTATAAGCTTGTTGGAAAATAGTTTTTTCGAGGTGATGATTGATCTAGTGCCCCGAATGTTAGATGTTATATATTCCCATAAACTTCACACAGTGCTCATAGTAAGCTAATGTTCATAGATGGGTATAAGTGTCCTAGTTACATTGTGCTGTACCAGGGCGATAAACAGTGATTCATACGAAAGACAGAAGTCCGTTATGTGTTACATGGCTTGTACATAACTTATACCATGGCTCATATTGATAGAAGGGACGTTTGTGTCATGATAAAATGTTTTAGAACGACATGAAATGGCATTGCATGCGTTGCGACCGTCCCATATAATGTATAATGTACAACGTTACGCTATATCACTCGAAGGCCATTAATCCGTTTATCAGAAATGATAAAGCGTTGATGTTACTGCAGTTTACATAGCAACAGTAGATAATAGCGAACCTGAATAATTGTGTCAGTAAGAAAACTGTTAACCCTATATGTTGGAATATTATTATGTTATGACTATACATGTTGTCTGTCGGTTGTCTGTACCGTCCAATGCGTCATTGTTGTACACATGGAGATGGGGTAACTATGGTTCTGTACCAACATTTGGCGCTACACAAATGTTCACAGCAAGCTCTAAACAATTTCAAATCACCCTGCATGACGTGACCAAAATTACTTTACTAAAACTCCAGACCACATTTTCGTGATCCAAAAGTACTAGTGATATATTTCGTGTGGAATGTTCTATCAATATACCTTGAATACAACTATACAGAACACTTACACTATATGTGGTGGCGTTCTTTATTATCGTATTTTGTGATAATGTGCATGTAGGCCCGTAAAAAATTATCTAAAATCAAGCCTTATCAAAACTCAAGTCTCCACACGCCTACAGAATATCATTTCTAGCGACGAACTTCTTCAATCATTATGTCTGTATGTTAGAAATAATTGTTGCTGTCTCTTTTATTTGAATGTTGAAGAAATGATTGTCAATACTTTTTGTGGGATAGCTGGACTCTGCATATCGCTGTAATAGTTATGGAAGGACTGCTGTATTTGAAGACTGAAATTGTGTGTGGGGGGAGGGGGCACTCAGAATAGAATAATGTAACACATGCACCACTGCGTTATCTGAATGATGATATATATCCGTATTAATTTTTGGGCACAATGGCTGGATGCATGACGGCATCATACATACAGCATAAGTATGACAGAAGTACAGCTGTGTCTGTATATATAGACCTATATTGAACCCAGTGCCGTTGCATGTATGGCAATGATTCGTATACGGAAGTATAGGGGTATCGTGGATGTCTACATTCCCACGATCGGTTCATGAGAGACCATAAATATACAGAGGATTGTATATAGGTAACAGGGATTAACAGCTTAGCTATAGCACGTGCATGGAGCAGTATGGAGATCCCTGTGTGGCATGTATGTTGACAGACAGACAGACATATGTGGTGGCGGCGTACGTCGTACGGTATAGGCTTCGTTTCCTACTGGACTAGAGTGATGTACCGGATACTAGCCTCTGGCTACAATAGCTTGATATCCTATACCATGAACGCCCTTAGACCGATGGCATTACCCTATCGTAGATACTGTCATGGTCGATAGGCCTATACGATACCATTACCAGCCTGACCTGAGAATAACTGAAAATTGGAACAAACAATAAACCGCAAGTTAATTTCCTAAAGTCGCCTTATCGTCTGCAGTCCAATATAGATGATGTGACTGCTCACAGGTCGACTAATATGCCTTAACATCGTTAACATCTTCAAATAATGTTTTCGTGGAACTGGTACTTACAGTGTGTGTACGCTGCTGTTGGGTCCTCGCTGCCTCGGACACCCCAGCTCTCATTCGCGCTCGTGTAAGGCACTCTGGCGACTTCCATCCTACAACAGACCCCGGTCAATAATATCTTCCGAGTCCCAGCATCAACGGCCAGAGAAGAAATCAGTGTCTGGTTACAAATTGACGAAAGTACAGAATTAGAGAAAACGAAAAATAGAGGCATCCGGATAGAAACGACGGGGCTGAAATGTTCATTACCCACAATTCGTTGTTGAATCTAATCTATGAGGTCTTGCATTGAACAGTGGGAGGGCTGAGTTTGTCTGGCTAATTTTTTTGGAAAGATTGTGCGATGAATTTGTCTAATCATTGGGATTCAAGTAGTTTGGAGTAGAGTAGCACTCTTCCGACTCCTGCATATATTAGGCCTAGAAATTGTATATGCTATGTGCATGACCATGGAATAATTTAGTGGCAGCTGGAATTATCGCCTGATTAGATGGAACTTTTCTCATTTGCTGTAGCAATAATGTAAACCTTAGTAGGAAAAACAAATAATTTCTCACGAAAGTTATCCAAGGGAACAAAATGCATCGTTTTCGAAAATCAGAGAAGGCAGTCTATTGATACACAGTAGCAATAACACGTATATAGAGGCCGACATTTATTAACGAATTTCTTCCGAGATAATTAGAGAAATCGGAAAAACTGGATTCGATCTTATTGGACCAAAGGTTCGGCACACTAGGCCATTGTAGATTATGAGTTATGAACAGAAGCATTAAGTCGAAACTTATCTTCTGAGTATTCAAAATGTTTAGAGAACAGATGCAGAATTGTGAAAAAATGTTGAAAATAATTGTAATTAATGTAGTGGTATATATTTGACACGAAGTACAATATCGTAATCGACCCCTCGTTTGAAAATAATATATATACAATATGTTTATTCTATATACAGGACGTAAATACCTCGGAACTTCGAGCTTCGCTTTATACGTATTGCAATGTACAGTATACTTTATACCAGGCTTACCTAAAATTCAACGGGGGTCACCTGAGATGGCCCTTTCAGCCTGACATAAGTAGGGCAATTTATCTAGAGACATGTCAGCCTATTTAAAATGATTCATGGATGACCGACTCCCACAGACAATACCTCGCCATATGGTATACGGCAATGACTCGATGACGAGTATGTTTCTGCTAAAGGTAACATGTAGCCTACGTAAGTTGCCAGATATTATTATTAATTCACTAGTATATTTCTTTCTTAATTTCACCGTTCTCACTTCACATGCGTATATTTGTAATACAATTGATTGATTGATTTGGTAAAAAAATGGATATTACGGATGACTGAGGTAAATGTGTATATTATATTAGGTAGGCCTATATAGTATGTATAACTTTGTTCATTTCATTAACATTCTATCAAAATATATAATGATTCGTATTTAATTAGTAATGAAGAAATAAAATATTACCCTTTCTTCCGTTAGGACAAAGAAAACGCCTTCTTGAGCCAAAGGATATCATGTATTGGAATAAAAATATCCTGGTTCCGGTATCAACTACTAGCGTAGCCTGCGTAAAACGTGTTGATATCGAGAAATCCTCCAAATTCGTTCACCTTCTAGTTTCGGCTTCCTAATGACCCTATTAATCGCTCCAAGAATCTCTCCTTCGAGAAAATTGTTACTCTGAAGTTAATCAAGTTTTGAAGCGACACTTTATACCTGTAGCGGTCGAGATTGAGCTGATATATTGATCCTGGCGGTGGGGTTGTTTACGACCCTCGTCAGCTACTACTAGTACTAGTACGGGGCAGAGGGCTCCCCGTTACTCCAGGTGTGTTGAGAACCGCGAGACTGCGTGTCTCCTCCCGAACGATCCGATTGGTCAGCGTCGCGTGCTGTGTGTAGGCCTATGATGTGAAACGACTGCGGGACGGAGGAATATACTGAACGACCTAGGCTGGATTAAATCAATTAAAGATGTCAGTGGGGGGAACTGTTGCAACGTAAATAGGGCGACAGCAGCAGTTTGTGTCCATGACTCGGATGTAAGAATCCTGATATGGTGGCTGGATTCTATTAGTGTTTAGTGGGCCTTCAAAGTTTTTTGTTTCGTGCCTTGATTCTCCAGAAGTGGTGCCCACGTGTATACAAGAGAAACTGAAAATTGGGCCCTAAACGACACACTGCGCATCTCAGTATAGTAGGCCTACCGTTGAATTTGATGGGACCCGTCATTTGGTTACAAATCTGCATCACTTGGACAGGGTCAGGGTTGGGTATATCCATTTTAGACTGATACAAGTTGTTGTTGATGTCTCCAAGAAACATCTTGATACATTTATTTTCAAACTAAGTAATGGTATGATGATGATAAAGTATAGTAGGCTATTTGATTTTTTAATTCACTGATGTTCTATTGCTTGTGGTCTTTCATTTGTTGGCGATTGATTGTATGCCTACATCACTTGCTTCAACTTAAGCTGAACACATCTCAATTCAACTGAACATGGTACGATGAGCCTCTAAAATTATATTTCAATATTTGAACACTCACAAATAAGTTATTAGACTAGGTGATAGAACAATCAGTTCCCCGATCCAAGCTTCACTGTAGGTTCGTTTGCTTATTGTACTGCGTATTGCTATCATAGTTGCTGTCAAATAGATTTCACGAATATAAGTCGAAAAACCTGAATCATATTCAACAATCTATATTTGTTACTCTATTGTTAAGTAATGACTCGTTGTCCCATCACCATGGCGCGGGTGATAATAATAGTTAACATCGATATTCTCCTGTCTTTTCACGGTTCACTCGCCGAACACAGGTACCGAACCCATACAAGCCGGCAAGGGTGCATACCTGGATACAGCACTCTCGTCAGCTGCGAACCCCTCACCAGGTCATGGACCGAGGCAATGCCTCTGAAGCGTGACCTCAATACCAAGGAGGTGGTCATTACACGCAGACGGCAACATACAAATCACCTTCCACTCATTGTGAGCAATCGGGATGGAGCGCCTTGCTCAAGGGTGCAACGCGGACTTGAACCAGTGACCTCTGGATTACCAGCTCGACGATCTAGCTAACCCGGCTACCACGCTCCAATAAATAATAGTCATTACACATGAGCCCACAGCTAGGGCAGCTTATACAGTTTTGCAGTTGCAGTTTTGCAGAATATTATGTTTTCTGCCGCACGGCCAAACATGCCAAATGATAGTTTTTGTCCCCAATTTGGAAAAGCCTTTAATTGCTTTTCATGACCTCAATCCCCTATTCAATAAATTATTAGTTGAATTATTTTTGTTTTCCTCTTGTTCATTTATGTATTCATTTATTCAGTTATTTGGTTATTTAGTTATTTATTTCGTTATTCACTGGATTCTCGTTTATTTATTTAGGCCTCAGAGGTGTTCCGTATAATGTAATGTTCCGAAACTTCTTTACATTTGGACGCTTAGAAACCCCGAGTGCCATTGAATAGACTTCTGCTATCTCAATACGTTGTGATTTATATCTTAACAAAATCCACACCTATGGCTGTGTGAGGCTAAATTCCAGCCAATGTGTCCATGTAAGAATAGGAAACAGTTGTAATTGCTCAATACTCTTGTTACGTATACTAGGAGCATGGACCTCTGAACTGCAAAACGTGCGGCCGCTCTGTTCGAACGAACTCTGACTGCCATGTCAATCAGGAACCTACGAATTTGTTCATATAAGATAATACACAATCCAACTATTATATCTTTTGGTTTTGTGATACCATTGTGCAAAGTGGTAAAATTTACTATATATATACAGGTGACATTCGCGTTATTCTCTATGACGTCATCAATCAAGGTGGGATCGGTTTACGTGAGATCCCATACTCGACATGGCGGCATGCCTAGATCGTAATATTTGGGGTGGGGCTTTCATGCTCTCTTGCCCGCATTTGTCACGTCTGTTCGAAGACTAGAACCATTTTCCAACAGTCCAATTATAATGTTCAGTGAACCAAATATACATATATGATTCGAGCATCCAATCTTCCCTGGTAAACACACATGCATGCCCTACACAATCGAACAACTAAAAGATGGGCAATCGTCCCAAATCCCCCATCGAATATTGGACGCTGTCGTTTGCATGACATCACCGCAAAACTTATTCCAATGTGTATCGGGACAGATAATGCATTAACACGAATTTTGTATAAATTTAATAGTTGAAAATATTGTAATCGAGTATTCTCTCGTCCCGCATTGTCATTATATTTATTTTGGATTTATAACCGACTCCATACCAGTCAATATATATCGCTGGGTATAGGAGGTCACGTGAGCAGAATGACGACTCAGATTCCGTGACGTCATCAATCCATATTCTGAGACGAAACATCATCTTTTTTTTAAATTTGTTTTACTGTCAATATGAGGCTGGACTGAGCTTCATGCATCGTTTTTGTTGGTTCTTGGATTCGAGTGATTTAAGCATTTAATTAGGTAGAGCTGTCATTGTTTAATTAATATGTAGTTTTGATTGATTTATGAAACCATGCATGATGTCACTTCATAATTAGAGTGTTGTCTGATATGTCACTCATTGTTAGAACCGTTCATAATTGAGTTGGGGCCATTCTTGCTGTAAACACTACCTGACTATAGACCCACTGGAGTTCGGTCATGACTGCTTTATTAACAACACATAGCGAATTACACACGACAAAGATGGTGTTTCGTCTCAGAATATGGATTAATGGCGTCAACGGAATCTGAGTCGTCATTCTGTTTCGTGACCAAGCGATGTATATTGGCCGGTATCAAATCGGTTATATCGTCAACATTTTAAGCCAGTGTGAAATTTGTTCCGGTATAATGTGGGACGATTATCTTTCGAACATACCCGCCCATTATTCCTGCGAGTGATGCTAGACAATTTTGCCTCCAAAATTAATATATTGACCATGCGGGACGAGAGAATACTCGAGAGAATATTCTCAACTATTACAATTATACAAATTTCGTGTTAATACATTATCAGACCCGATACACATTGGAATACATTTTGTGGTGATGTCATGCAAACGGCAGCGTCCAATATTCGACGAATGATCTGAGACGATACCCCATCTTCGAACATGGTGACGTTGAATGAAACATAGTGCCTTCAGTACTCGATTCACCAATGTGTCTGTAATGATTGTCAAACGGGAGCAACATTGACCGTGTGAATAGAGTCTTCAAAATAGTCCCACCTAAGTGACTGTGTAATGAGTTTATCTATTCACCGGAAGTCCCTCCATTGTCATTTTATCGAAGATGGGAATCCGTTACAATGTAAAATCCCTGCTGCTTTCTTATCAGATTAAACACATGGGATGAGCCAAAACAACGCATCCTTGGCCTCCGAGTGGTCTTCACCGTGATGTTTGACAAAATAGGACGGCCCTGGTTGCCTTCACGACATCAGGGCACGCGCATCACGCTCCGCTAATTCGTTCCAATATAGGAGAATCCACGAAGCTCGTCACCTCGGGGGTGAGCCAGCCCCGTGTGCTCTGAGTCAATATTGACGCTAAAATAAGATGACGCGAATTAATTTACACAATTACAATTTGAACGATATCCGCCATTAGCGATGGCGTCACGCGGAGCAACTGTAACCAGTTCACACACGAGAGAAGGGGTTGTTTTTTCCCAGCCGTATGATGCCATGAGAACTGGTTGGCGCAGCCTGACCGCATGACAGTTATCCCAATGGTTTCATATGTTTTATCGTGCGGTGACGAACAATATCGCGTCCCTTTCCAAATTAGAACCAAATTTAGTGGAGCTAGCGCCTCGCTGCGCCTCCCCACACGACAGGGGCGATCGACAGTGGGGATGTGGCTTTCTCGGTGAGGAAGGGGCGTATGGATCACGTGACACTAGGAAGCTGCCTCGGTGAGCTATATTTACCCTTCCGACGGCTATATATAATGCGACCTGGGACAACAAATTAATTTGCGTTTAACCAGAGAGAGTAAACTTAGCAACAGGTCGAGCGAGTGACCGCAGTTTAATCGTTACTCTTGGTAAAAGCTGGGAAAGCAATTAATTCACCTGGATGAAATTAAAGCATGTGATAGGGGGCTAGTGTGGCCCTCTGCTGAGTTCATAACTGCGTGATTGACAGGTGGATATAGCCACGATTCGCCCCTCATGTGTCTCATCATACAGGAAGAACTTTCTGTATTGTGTCTATTCTACAGTTCGAATAAATTATTGAAATAACATTTCAGCATGGGCAGAAGGGGTGGGAAGGATATATTTTTATTCCAGAATTTAGCAGAAGACAATAACGTACGCATAATTGTTCTACTCCATGGACCGTACCCGAACTTCGCCACGAGATTCGTCGACTCACAAGTTGTTCTTCCGGGAAATGATCGTTATTCCGAATAGCGTTCACGAAGGGCCGTTATTCCGAACTGGGCATGATATGATGGTCGTTAATATTCTGAAGGGTCGTTTCTCCGAATATGTCTATAGCATAGGGGTCGTTATTCCGAATACAGAATTGGGGTTGTTATTCCGAATTGAGCATCATGGTAATCTATATTCCGAATAGAACATCGCTATTTCGAATATACACTGATATATGGGCTGTATGGTGTGGCATGATTTTGCCCAAAGGAGAACCCCAGGGCCGTTATCATTATTTCGCTGATTAACGGGGATGGAAAATTCAAATCATATGTCCCAGCCCCATCTATCTACGATGTTTCGTTGAACTTCAAAAAGTTCGTCCATCATTCTTATCGTGCAATAATGTGTAACATGTCATCGCTGTGGTATATGTCACAGATATGTCGTGTATTGTTTATCACTATAAGCATCTCACAAACGTGTTTCTTCATTTTCCTTACAAAAGTAACCACCGGCACCCATCAACCCACAAAACGAGAGCTATACCCTCGCTGGCTACTTAGTTTCCGAAATAGAACTAGTATGCTGAAATGGAAGGAAAACCTCGACGGCCCGTGACTCTATAACCTTACGGAGAATCGTATGAACGTCAGCTTTCGACTAACATGAATAAAATTCTCTCAAAATGAATTATAAGCACTTTAAGCTTGTACCAAGAATTGTTCGGGCGATCTCCGATCCAAGCTTAGCTCCATATTTTGTTCAATGACAACAATCCTCTGTCGGATGCTGCCGATTGTGCAGGTTTATAGGCGATAGACTGATAGAACCTACTTTCAAACATGGGATCCTTCCACTGACGAATAGTTCCCCGCAATAAAATTACCGAGCTCGATCCCCGGAATCTCTCTAGCTTGCAGAATGGTCTCACAGCAACAATACAATACTGTCCAGTACAATACAGTATCGTACAATACGACACAGTAACGTACAGTAGGCCTACAATACAATGATGTCGAGTACAATATAGTATCTATCGTACAGTACAATACATTACAATACTGTCCATTACAATACATAGTACCGTATTACAGTATAATACAATACTGTCCAGTACAATACAGTACCGTACAGTACAATATGATACCGTATAGTGCAATACAGTAATGTACAATAAAATACAATACCGTGCACTAATGTACGAACTTACGAAGGTGCACGCGGGAGCCACAGGAGATTCGAAGTTGTTTTCCAACAGCACGGCCATGCACAGATGCATGGACGCCTCCATCGCCTTGCGAGGATTTGAACTCGCAACCTATCGATCGTAAGTATACGGAGCTCTAGTGAATGAGCTAATTTGCCACCGTTATATGCGACCAGGCAATTATCAATGCCAGGGGTGAAATATATATGCGTATTCCAATTATGCACATTTCATTCAATCCAGGGTTGTTGGAAGCCTCTCTGTTCAGTCCGCAATATTTATGATGGGACAATTGAGCATTTATTTCGGAAATGTTACAATGTATCCTCTTTCGTCTGTTCGTGCTGGACTGATGTGAACATTTTTTGAAAAATATAAACAGTTACTCAAAACCCCTCTGTAGGCTGATTGTTCAATCCCCCTTAAAATTTGAAATATTTCAGTTAAGGTAGGAAAAGTTGTCCGAGTATCGGAGAAATTGAATATAAACTTCATTTGTCTTTCTCATAAAGATTGTCACGATCGAAGCTCAGATTAGAGAGAATTGAATTGATATTTTTCATCCAGACTCCATCTCGGTACGATGTTCCGTGGCAGGATCATTGATCTTCAAAGTTTGACTATTAAGCTGTGTTTCCACGAGGCCGACGCGGACGTGGAGGCTGGCGCGGACGCGGGTGATTTGGTTCCACGAGGCGGACGCGGACGCGGGCGCGGAGGCGGAAACAGGTCCTGAGCCTGTAACTTCCCCAACTATGTGAACATGTTCAGCAGTGAACACTGTGTGTCCA
>JAUOBX010622407.1:0-22318 GCA_032360705.1 Eupentacta quinquesemita | reverse complement strand
TACTATTATTATTATTATTATTATCAGCTCACCCTAGATATATGGCTAGGTGAGCTATTGTGATGATGAAGTGTATCCATCTATCTGTCCACAATTTATTCAAATTGCTACTTCTCCTACAACCTTTAATGAAGAACTATGAAACTTTGATGACCAAGTCATGGACCATGTAGGGGGTTCAGGAATATTGGGCCCTAGGTCCGGTGTGGGTCCGGGCCATCATGTGGAATCGCGCCAAATGCTTCTCTTCCCACAAATCTTAGTTCCATGTGTTGATGTTCGGTCATAATGATGGTCTAACAGCCGTACCTTCGGGGTGCTCAGGATTCTTCTGCCCGAGGTTTATGAAATTCTACCTAAATGGATCTTTAGGTAGATAGCTATTAGGATTGTTCAGGAATTTTGGGCTGAGGGCCCGGTTTGGGCTCTAGGGCGCATTATTGGAAATACCGCAAAATCTTGTATCTGCTAGAAAGTTTGTTGCACAGTGTTTAGTTATGTTTGGTCATAATGATGATCCAACAACCGCACCTTCAGGATGTTCAGGAATTTTGGCACAGGGTCCGGTCCCACTTGGGCCCCGAGGGCCCATTTTATTAAATTTCACACAATGGTACTTGAAATGCTTCGCCTCTTACGAGCTAACTAGTTACTCGTAATGATCCCTAGGTTGAGGTCCATTAGGGGTGTTTAGGAATAATGGGCCCAGGCCCATTATATGAAAATGTCGGGAAATGTCGGGACTTCCTTCCATAGGTTCGATGCTCTGTTTGGTATGACATGTTCTATTGAAACAACCTGTCGCAAGAGGTGAATGAAATGTGAGCAGTCGAATTGTTTCAAACTGACATTACGTACATGAATGTAACACAGGAAGACTTCCATCAGTCCATCAACCATACCTCTCTGTGATGAACCTCTGATATAACGTAACTAAACATCTGCTCATCAACTCACATCAGGTCCTAATTACGTAGCATTTCGTCAATATGCATGTGCTACTAGCCGAAATGGTACACTGTAAGATATTCATAGCGGAACTAGAACAATTGAGGTTGGGTGTAGATTCGGTTTTGTGGAACTATAGCACCCGGCATGGGCTTACTGGAACCTCTATATACACTCTAAACATCAATGCTCATGCAGGTCTATCAATTGAACAGTATTTAAAGCAGCGTAATTTTACCAATTGGCGTCGGATGTAGCTTCGGTTTTTGGTATTATAGTACCCAGTGGGCTAACAGGAACCTCTATAAGGATTAGCCTTTGTACCCTTTCGGGACTCTTCTCTGGTTCGATGTTCTGCTTGGTATGGCATACTCTATTGTAACAACCTGTCGTACAGTCGTAAGAGGTGAATGAAATGTGAGCAGTCAAACTGTTCGGAACTGACATGACGTTACAGAATCTAAAACATGAAGAATGTCTCCCTCATAAGTCTCACCTTTCCGTGAAAACCTTTGACATAATATAAATAAACATCTGTTCATTAACTCGCATAAGGTACAAATTACGTAGCATCGCGTCATTATGCATATTAGCCAATGGGGTACACCGTGAGAGATGTTTAGCGGAACTAGACCAATTGGAGTCGGATGTAGCTTCGGTCCTGTGGAAATGAAACACCCAGTGTGGGCTCACCGGAACCTTTCCAAAAGAGGAGATATTAATTAGTCCTCCCAGAAACATACTAACTATAATACACGTCCACGGTAATTAATATTGTCCTGTTTGTTTTATAGGCCCAAGTGTCAATGGGCAGGTTGCTGTTGTTGTTTTCGGAGTTCGCTTGACCTAACCTTGGAATGCATTGAAACGAAAATACGCTCCTACTATATGCAGATGAACTTTGAAAAACAACGTCAACTTACTGACTTATGATTATGAGACAGGCATGCTGAACAAATTCCTAAACGTGTTGTGTTCAATCGATAAATAGCCTATCAAAAATGCCTATCCTGACAAATTGACGCGTTATAAATGTGCGGTAAAAATGCTCAGAAATGTCACTGTGATCTTGTTCCCAACCAATTTATAGGCTAATTGGGTTTCTGCAAGTTTTAAAACGTTGATAATGGACGATAGAGTAACGCTTTCGTCTTAATCAACATACTCTATACAGCCTAAATGTTAGCGTAGATAACATCAGTTTCGATAACCACACTTTTTGTTATATGTGACTACACACTCTTCTGCCCCCACTCTGGAAACATGTTTAAATTTCAGGCCCACACGTAGTTAGGAAAAAAAACACATAATGCTCCCGATTTTAACGCATGTGTTTATTTTTCAGACATGTTGAAAATGTATGCCCAAACGTGTTATCGAAGTGGTGGCCTAACGTGTTTAGGAAAGCTTAGCATTGGTATCAGGTTCCACAAATTGTGTTTTCATCATTTTACTCCGAATATTTCGTAGTTGACAATCCTGGAATCATTCATAAAATTGGTTCTATAAGATAGTGCCTGGAAAAGTGTCCAATGGTCGTGCGAGGACAATTTGACAACGCAAGATATTACACCGCTGAATGTTCCCGAAACCGTAAACGCCACAACCGCACACATAAAAAATATTCAAGTGAAGGGGAGTAGCTATACACCTTTGTCATATTATATCATATCCCTCCCTCCCTTTCAATAGCGACAGAATAAGCCAGTTCCCGGATATCAATGCGCATGCTCACATCTGCTAAACCTAATTAAACGTTCGGGAACAGACGAAATTTCACGGTATTAAACTGCCATAACTCGTTGGAAAGTATGTAATTTCATCAAATCTTCGACTATGTTATAGTCATCAAGTGCGGGGGAAATATCAGTGAAGTTTTGTGTTGGAAGGATGTATAATTATCTCCAGGGGAGTTTCGGAAGATTGCTCTACCTCCAAACGAACGATATCTCCATTACGTTGTACACTGTCCGAGCAGTCCGGTCTCCGCGCGCCCCGAGTGACCTTCGACATAGATCATTAGCATACGGTGTGAAATGCAACCGTGAACAGGCTTATTGAAAGACAGCTTGGTTCGTTTGATTCCTCCAACGCTGGCATTGTTCATGTCGTTCCTTTGTCGTGTATCGCGTCTTTATTTATTTCATTATTAGAATGGTTCATTATCCAGTAATCCATTCCTCTTTAACAGTTCAACTGTTCAAGGCATACATTCTTTCTTTGCGATTCCCGAGTGATATCAAGGACATTTTTCGACAAGCAGAAAACGATCCACGGTATATCGGAACTAATTATATTAGTGACAATAAGTTATATCGATATCGCATGGAGCTGTAAACGATGGTGCCTCATTGCGAAAACATTGCCAGTGTGGGTCGTTATTAGTTATCAATCAATTGCCATTTAACTTAGTAAAAGGAGAATGTGGAAATCATGTGAACTGTGCATCCATGGTTTGGATTAGTTACTAAAAAGAGAGTTTTCTCTCATCAATGAGTAGTTCCACTAATAAACATAGTAAAGTTACATGGAATAATGTACCATACTCCTTCCTCATCCGCTGTGGCACTTGCTATGGGAGTAACAATACTCACCTCAGTGAACATGACTCAGGCGGTCATTTCAAGGTCACCGGAGGTCAAATGTTCGTACTATGCGATTTTCCTAACTCTAACGAATTTGGAACTCGGTGCATGTAGACTACAGATGGTCCTGACCAGGATGGTAACTGTTTCACCTGCCATACTAGCAGGATGTAGTGTATGCGCAGCAAATACCTGTCTTGTTTATGAATTCCACTCGAAATGCAAATTGGAATTTATAGAGAAAATCTTTCAAAACTGCATGCATCATGCAATTTGCATCAAAATAATTGCCGTCTGTTGATGTATAATTAGCTCACATGCAAGGAAAATATGTATATTAATTAGGGATGGGGAATCGTCTCAAATCCCCCGCTGAATATTTTGCTCTGTCGTTTGCATGACATCACCGCAAAATTTATTCCAAGGTGTATCGGGACTGATTATGCATTAACACGAATTTTGTAAATTGTAATAGTTAAAATATTAATAAAATTCATAATCGAGTATACTTTCGTCACGCAGGGTCATTATATGGTCTCGCATCATTCGCATGAATAATGGACGGGTCTGTTGGCAAAACAATCGTCCCATATTATATCGGAACGAATTTCACACTGAATTATCATGGTGACGATGTATTCGATTCGATACCAGCCCAATGTACACCGCTTGGTAGGCGGACACGTGAACAGAATGACGATCATATCCAGTGATGTTATCAATCCATATCGAGACAGAACACCATCCTAAAACTTGTCTATAATGTTCCGATAACCCCATAATAAATGATTAATTGTTCATTTAGTGTACACTCGGTGCTAAGAGATTAGACACTCGTCTAAACACATTATTTGCCCCTACTTTCGATACACTCCAAATCCGATTCAGACTCAGAAATTAAAACATGAATCTGTTTCAACTTTAATTTCTAAACACCTCTTTCTAGAGTGCAGCGATGACTTTTTGCCGTAAGTTGTACATACAACTCGGTGTTCAAATGTACCAATAATTTACCGCATTCAAATTCATTTAAGTTGCTTCAGAAGTTACACAAACAGAAGTCAGGACTGTACATTATTTAGCGCCACCCACCAGACGTCCTGAAATTCACAGCAGGAATATATATAGGTAGATAGGCAACTCACTGTCTGCGTTATGCGATCTGAGGCCTATAGTCTCACCCTGGCTTGCCTACTATTTGGCCAGTGACTTGTTTGGAAGTTTTCTTGATGATGAGCGGAAATCGTGAGCGGAAACCTTAAGGCCCCACCTGCTCGCTGAAGTCGACTGAAGCAGGAAGGGGCTAATTCTCAAAGGGGTTCACCCACTAGGTCGAAGTTCAGTGAAAGCAGTCTCGCCTGAAGTGTTAGTATTTTTTATAATAAATAGGTCTAATAATAATGTAATAACGTTTGCGTTACGGTGCAGAACTCATGTACACCGCTCCTCCGTTCTCCTATAGAATTGTGTACAAGTACAATATATTTTGTTGAGCTACCCCTGAGCATTGCAACAGTTTCCGTTTATAGGCTATCATTCAGACTTCAGAGCGATACCCAGGTGATGCAAAGGTTGACATTATTTGATGAGGAGTCGCTAATGCCATACCCTAAAAACAATGTTCTGAAGAACAGAAAGAGAACTTGGACCCCTTTACATAATTGTCGAGGTACGCTATTTACCAAATGAAGACAAAGTGTTTAGGAATTTTGCACAATGTTGATCAAAGAAACGTGTTTAACTTTTGACGAAACACAGTTTCATTGTTCAACAGAAGTGATAGGCTATGGTCTATGTAATAGACAAACGTTTTAGCCCAATCCATCGAGATTCAATTTTTGTGCAAATTTCTTCATGATGTCACGAGAAGAAACCGTCTCAGTGCAATTCGATATCGATACAGTAGACACACGAACATATATCTTGACCGTGTTCCAAAGTGGAGGTGAAAATTGTTCGATTGCTAAACATATCCTAAGAGTGTATAAGTATATTGCCCTCCTAACACAACAAATAACAATATCAATATGTATACATCTTAGAACTGGCTCATCCACCAAGCTCGAGACATGGCGACTGAACCGAGACCAATTATCGAATCGGTTGCCGACCCTGAGTCCCGCGTAAACCTTACAGTTCATTGAACCACATGAGAAATCTCCCATTTACCAGTGGCTGATTTCCTCACCATGTCACTGAACTCTCCGGACCCGAGTTGGCCTGGTTGGGAGAGATTATGACAACAGGTGCACCCTCTTGTAGTGTGTGGCCACTGGGAGGTCAAAGTTCACACAACAATAAATTTCCCATAATGTCAATCTCCGTGGATCAACTTGGGACTATATCGTTCCTCAATAAAGTCGAGACGATATTAAACTGAGATACACCACCCGATCATTGTGGCTCAGTTAGTTTCAGAGTTTTATTGACGTGGCCACTCCCAAATTAACCATATACAATTATTCACGAATGACCCAAATGGTAATGATTGGGAACTTCTCAATCTGGATCTGTTTCTTGAACCACCACCCCTCCCCCTAATTGCCTCATCCCCATAAATTCCAGCTTGACAGAGGTGTATTTCTTTATAATAACATTGTACACAGTGCGAGTAGAACTTATCCGTTTGGTCAGGCTATCATTCAAAATTCATTTCATATCAAGCAGTATTGTCCGTTCATGCCGTTGAGGAAAGCGTACGCCCATGAAAGTTAATAACTTGCATTTGTACTCGAAAATATGATTAGGGAGAGAATTCTCCATTTCCTATTACTTTTTACCAGTTACCAGTATATGAGTCTATATACTGCAAACACTTTGTATCATGTGAATGCATTAGGTAAATAAATCCTCGTGTTTAGCCCATACAACCATGATGACCAATTCAAACTGATACAGATAATTAATATAGTCTAAGGTCAAGCAGGAAATATCATGATCAAATCGGAGAACTTTATCGAAGAAGGGAAAGTAATTTCGCATGGCATTTCCCGTGAACATTTCAGGTTTAACTAATACCATTTCCAGGGTTACGTCATTGCTCACAATAAAATATAGGACATTTCCTGAACCCCCTCCCAATGAACCCGCCCATTCAGTGAATAGGAGAGGATTATTTTACTATTTTCGTTCATCTATATAATAGCAGCGACAGCGGCAACACCGATGTTTTCTTGTTAGTTTCATTCGGGCAGTATACCTACAGACTCCTGAGTGTTGTAAAGGATTTATCGACATTGATTTGCTATTTGTTAGAATCAGTAACCTATATTTACCTATGGCCTCTGGTGTATTGGCCGATCCTGTTGTTGAGATTGATCGAGATTTCAGCAGATGATACAAGAAACAAAAGGTATGCTTCTGTCAGGATTAGGATGACCTCAAAGGAACCGTGGCCATCCCGTATGGGAGATGAAATCGGTCCTGACATCAACTATAGGGTTGAAAGAGAAACATTTGTTGGTAGAAACATATTGTTTGTTCCTCCCGCGCGGTAAATAATTGACTGACAGACAGACAAACCGGCAGACATCATTGATGATGCGACAAATACAGGTATTACATCCCACCTGTGGCAAGAGAAACAGTTGTTGGTAGAAAAAATGTCGCCCCTCCTCCCCCGCACAGGCTGGGAGGCATCACAGATGATGCGACAAATATAGGTAGGCAGATTACAATCCACATATGCCTTGAAAACAACATACCGGTATTACATGTATAACTACAGGGCATATAACGTGTATTTCTCCAGGTAGATCTCTTGTGATTGGTGCAGAATATCCGATATCCGTGCAAATAATATACTTCATAATAATTTTACTCAATAGTAAAGAAATGTAAATAAATTGAAGTGAAATAAATTATTAATTTTGGTTGTTCGATATAATTTCCCTCCGATTTCAACCTTTTGTAACAATAATTATATCCCCGTGCATAACTTGTTAAGCGTCTGGGGATATTATGGTTTCGGGGGTGTAGCCGCCGCCGTCTCCGCCGTCTCCGGCGGAGACAAGAAGCGTTAGCGCAATTACTCTCCAACGCTTTATCCGATTCGTGCGAAACTTAGTACACCTGCCCGCCCTAGTAAAATCTCGGATGGGTTTGAATGTGGGCGTTGAAGCACGACTGCTGCCCTCTATTTTGCAGGTTTTATGCGAAAATATCAAGTTTGTCCAATTAACACAAAACTTGGTGGATGTGGACTACAGTTGGTGCCGAGATCACGACGGCGATTTCAAGGTCACCAACGGTCAAACGTGCGTAATTTATGCAATTTTTCTAACTTTGTCTGATTTGAACGAAACTTGGTGAATGTGGACTAAAGTTGGTGCCGGAAAACATGACGGTCGATTTGAGGTCGTCAGAGGTCATATTTGCGTAATCTATTCGATTTTCCTAACTTCGACGGGTTGGAACGAAACTTCGAAGATGTGGATTACAGATGCTCCTGGAAAACACGAGGGTCATTTTGCAAGGTCATCAGAGGTCAAATTGAGTTCATGTGTTTTTCTAATCATCAGAGGGACGGGTCCATAACTATACGGGGATATACACATGGGCGGTTCACCCGACTGCACATGTTTAGTTATATAACATAATATGTATGGCCCCTCAGTCCACCTTTACTTTATTGCGAATGCCGTATGAATTTAAGTCTATTCCAGCATAATTGTTTGTAAAACAAAATATAGCATTATGGCTATGTATATATGGTAAGGTGGACCTGAACCCGAAACTCGAATCGTGAATGTGTTATAGAATACGAACATGAAATAATCAGACAATGGTGTTTACGCTAACAAGTAATAAGAGTAACACGGTTGGGGAGTTATTAAGAGATTGTGTTACGCAAATCTCCTAACAAAACCCAAACACTGAAATAACGAATTGAAAGAAGGGGTCTACCTGCAGCATATAACTGCTACTATTCAAACAGAACATGAACTGATTCTACCTGTTCTCAATATATTGCTGCTGGGTCTTCTTCACTGCATGCAGCATATTCATGCACTTCAGCTCCACCCAATGTCTAAATTATGCAGATTGGTCGGTATGTAGCCTGCACTGTAAGCTGTGTTCAACCATGAAACACTTTCCCGAACACTCTTTATGTCGCCGTTTTGGTATACACATTTACTTTTTGAATATGTTTAGGAATCAAACTAATTGAAAAAAACATCAAAATGTTTTTTGTTGTTGAACATATCCAGAATTTGTTCGCCGAGTCTGAGCAAAAGTGTTTATTTTCCCGAGTGTAGTGGATAATAACAGTGTTTATATGAATTAAACATTGTCCAAAACGATACCCTCCCCCCTCTTTCGACCATGTTTATTCAGAAAATAGGCTTGTTACGGTTGACGGTATAGGAAAACTGTAATGTATAAATTTGAGGTACTGAAAGGAATGGAAGGCTAAATAGCCAGTCAAAACCCATCTATATGTGTGATGCTACTGTTGTAAACCATCATTTCGATGTATTTTATCGTTTCAATAACTGTATCGAAAACTCAACGAATGTTTAGCGAAGGTTAACTGTTGTTCTTCCATAGCTAAAATAAACACTCACAAACTATATATAGATTACACCAAATAAGAATGTCATCATAACGGACAATGGTATGAACGACGAATTTCGACGGATAGGCCTATATATTTCCATTCGCAACATTATTGGGCACTCTTATATTTATTCTTATATTGTACGTAAGTCGCAACATCATACGCATTACGTTATATTGTATTTTGAAGCAAATAAATGCATGATATATACACTACACTCTAAAAAAATGTTCAAAAATTGGCGAACACATTTTTGCCCACACTTCGGGAACATGCTTAGGACGTGAACACATATTCTTACACACTAAACCACAGTTCAGCAGTTGAACAGTCTTTTAAATACTTTTCGATCCCACTTTGGAAACGCCTAAAACACACAAATATGTTCTCAACTCGAATAATTTCTAAACATGTTCAGAATTCAAAACGTGTTTCCTAGTGTGCGCAAAATATACGAAAAAAGCAGTTGTTTGCTGAACAACTGTTCTGACAGAGTTATTCCATAAGCCATGCATTGCCTGTATTGCATGGAACACAGATGAGTGAGAGTCAATGCAAAGAAAAGGAGAAAGCGATTAAGATGAAAAAACATTTCATCAGAGAATACCACAGCGAACGAGCTCTCCGCACTTATTAGGATGTACGCCGCTGATTTAGCCGTGCCCGCACTGATAGTTTGAGCCCCTGTCATGATCGCTTTGCCCAAGGTGATTCAATGAAAAGGTTAAAATTCCGCACAAATTATTATTAATTCCGTCGCTACAGTAGTCTTTCATTCCTTTGCGGACCTTTTTCGATTAACTGCGGAATGACCGTGGCGCGCGCGTCTGTGTTAAACGCCCCCAGGGCGTAAGCGTCACAGGGGGATATAGGCCTACTATACGTGAATGCTGCTGCGCCGACCGTGCGTCGGAACGCCAGTCGCAATGACGTGTCTGGCGGATGAGGCCATACACCCATACCCCGGGGTATGGGTACCCAAGACATCGTACACTAATCATTGTATGAACAAATAAACTAACGAACTAAAATATGGTTCACAATTCATAAATCAACTGAGACCTAAATGACTGAAGCCGAAGTTCTTAGTGTGCAGGATACAACATATGTACGCTTACAAATGTGTTCAACAGTCAGATACTCGCTTGAACACGTTTCGCTCCCACTTGGAAAACACGTTCAAACAGTATTAACATGCGAAATTGGTTTAATTCAATAGATTATTGTAGTGGTATCGTATAGTTCACCTTCACAACTGGAAAAGTTCATATGAAAACTTTGATATTAAATTAGATAGCAGTCAGTGTCTTCTTCGTTGTGATACCCGAAAGGAGTTTCCAACGAGTATCAAGCGGAATCAGATGCAGAGGCAGAAGTCTGCATGTGTCTGAAACAAGCCTACTAAACGATTCAGTCGCATGCAAGCCTATGCCCCAAACCCACCATTCCAGTACTCAGTGACTGGACAGAAACTTTCGAAGTTATCGCACACACACGCGCGCACCGCCTCATCCGCAGACTGTTGACAAATTATCATTAACCCAGAACAAAGACACATCATCACTTATTATAGGCCAAACGGGGCAGAACACAGCTCAGATGCCCCCTGATCATTGACTCTGCTGAATCGGTAACTTTATTTGTTCCAAACTCGATAAATTGGTAGACGATGTCTCCTCGAGCGGAAGTTTTTCCACGTGCTAGAGACGGATCAAGTGGTTCACATGTGGTTCCAATAATAAGAGAGAGAGTCGCGAGCGATGAGGACTCTCGCTTTTGGTCCCTCTTCGCTTGCCTTCGATGTTGTAGTTTTTTCACGTTACATTTACTCTTTATTACTTATTTATATAATTATTTCAGTTCGGAACAATATATGCAATTAACAAAGTATTGTATTAAATTCAATAGGGATGGCTTAATCGGAACTAATAGTTTAGTCTTAATCGGAACCAATAGTTTGTGTATACTGTTCTCTCGTATATGCCTATCAAGGGAACTGCTATATCGGAACCCTTTGACGGGTCTTAATCATGGTCGCTCGATGGTATGGAATATGGTCAAGTGCACTCTTTTCGTACATGGTTTATTCACCAAAATGGTAACAATTGCTAATATTTCTGGAGTATATCGGTCTTCCATTTTCCTCCAGTTTTTGCGTGGCAGGGTCTAGCCAACATATTAAGGATGTCACTCAGGACCCAGGGGTCATCCTGTCGCGTGTGTTTATTTATCTTTATCCTAGATAACAGCATCCTTATCTGGTATATATCAACATCTAGTATATAAAGCTCACGCTTGAATAGTAATAAATAACCGGCGAGATGGGTAACACCCGCTTGAACCATTCATGACACGGGCCATCCACGCGAACTACCATCCCTGCTCACCGTGATGTTTCCCCCAGGGCTCACTATGAAGACGACACCTCGCTAATGAAGCTAAGGTGATCTGTTTTCAATCTTTTCCAAGATAAATGTAAAACATGCTACTTTTGTACATTTGATCAGCCTCCATAATCATTGCGTCCGGTCTAATATTGTGGCTGAGCCACCGCCTCTCTTCTTTCCTAGAGTAAAGTTTTGTTGATGACTCGGATGTGATGCTCATGCAGTGGTGACTGAAGTTCATTGTCTGATATGCGCTGCTTCACTCCCTGGTGGGAGTATTGCTTCTACCATGGAGGTGCAAACACATGCATTTTGATTGACATGATACTATTACGTAACACCGAGAGTGGTTTAACTCAGCTGACCAAGCGTTGTCATAGCGACCAGTGTGAGCGGCGGGTGTGGCACGCGTCTGTCGTGAGACTGCACCAATTTATGCTCCGAGGGAAATTGATTGATTCAGTGCGGTTTGGGCGAATTAACTTGTTTGTAAATTAACTTTGGTTCAAACTGTCAATCACAGCCCAACTCGCGTAAGCCATGGATTGATCAGGCTCTGAATATGAATAGAAGGTTTCAGAAACATTTCAGAAAATATTTATTGTTGAGCAACACATAGGTTTGAAAACGTCTCCGAAACATCCTCTGAAACATTTTGACAGAACGTTTTGGGAACATTTTGAGCATTTGAAAAAAAATCTGGAATTGTTCTAGAACGGTCTTGGTGGTCAAAATGGTTCAACTCATGGAGTGTTGTCAAAGAATATTATAGGCCTAAATAATCGTTTTGTTTCGGAGGTCCGCTGTTTTGAATGAAACAGATGTTCCCAAACTATTTCGTTTCGAAATCGTATGGAAACGTTTCCGTAACATTTATGTTACTCACTTTGGCCAACTCAATGTTGAGCATTTAATAAGAAAATTATAAGGAACAGTTTGGAAAACGTTTCGTTTTTGCTGGGATGTGCGTCTAACAAATAGGTTCCGTTGGATGCTAAGTTAGTTTAGGTGATATTTCTTAGAAGATGTTCTGACGAGTATTTTGTACCAACCGTAAAAGCAATGCTATACTGGTTCCAGACTAACATAGGCACAGATAGGTAGTGATAGATTGCTATATTGAATATCACATCTATTGACAATCAGAAATCTAAAAAGCTGAGTGATTCCTTGACTATATAAACGTATTTCGATATTTGCCTGACCCAAAACGGGCAGGTTTGATATACAGGTGATCAAATGATGCACACTTGATGTGAAATATAGCCCGTGGCTATAATGTATCACCATTTCAAACTGAAATCGCCTGAAATGTTATTTCACATGTTTTCAAACCATTATGGTTAAATGTTTACACCAAAGTGATATGTTTCCTATACTCTCCATAGGCCTATATATAAGCAAACTATCCAAACTTTCAACTTGATAAAATCGAGCCCTATTCACAAGCGTCACTCTCACACAATAAATACATAGCCTACACGTGTTACTTTATAGATGGATGTGTATGATTGATTTCTTTTTAGGTCTCGGGCGGCCAAGCCACTGCAGCAATTTCAGGTCGCGAGACGTGTCTCGACTATCGACTACAACATTGTCGTCGATTGAGAATCTGGGCTCCTTGAAATCATGTCTCTCAAAATTTGTTGTGGCTTGTTCAGCAATATCTATCCTTCCATCAAATTCCGTTAAAACCGTTTTTCGCATGTTCCTTTTTGCGATCGATCCCCGTTCTCACCACAAAGTTCCGGAAACGGGGAAGATTCCACCGACAGCTCCTCGTCGTCGGAGGCGATCCTTAAACAGTGCAACGCTGGGGTCAGACGGTTGCAATACGAGTATATTATACCGCTCCCTCCTGGACCCCGAGTGTCATTCTTTTACATCCTAACATACATGCACAGACTGAGACCATCCTCCTCAACGAGCTTAGTACATTATTCGCATTGGGGTCTCGGGCGGGCAAGTCGGCCAAGACGGAGGCCAGCAATTTCAGGTCGCGAGACCGGTCTCGACTGTCGACTACAGCATTGTCGTCGACTGAGAATTTAAGCTCCTTGAAATCATGTCCCTCAAAATTATTTGTGGCTTGTTCAACAATATCTATTCTTTCACCAAATTCCGTTAAAACCGCTTTTCGCCTGTTTCTTTTTGCAATCGATCCCCGTTTCCACCACACAGTTCCGGAAACGGGGGAAGATTTCAACCGACAGCTCCCCGTTGTCGGAGGATCCTCACACAGTGCGACGCTGGGGGTCAGACAGTTAAAATATGAGTAGATACCGCTCGCTCCTTGACCCCGAGTGTCATTCCTTTACATCCTAACACAGGTGCTTGGTAGCGTAAAGGATGGGCGCTGATGGAGCCACATATATACTGACAACCAGTGCTACAATAACAGATATGTGGTGTTTCATCACGCATGAGGTAGTTTTACGTGCCGCGCGAAATATAAATCGACCAACATCATCAGATCATCCGATCGCCTATCGTGTTGTATAAGACTGATCAGCAACCCTGCACCATAACCTAACTCATCGACCTGCTGACTAGCGTAGGCTACTCCGTTGTATGAGATCGATTGGCCCCCCTGCACCATGCCTAATTCATCGACATATTGACTATCGTACTGTGTTGTATGAGATTAAGCAGCAACCCTGCAGCAGGCTTGACTCATTGACCTATCGACTATCGAACTGTGTCTTAAAATATGATCGGCAACCCTACATCAGGCCTAACTTATTGACCTATAGTCGATTACATTGTGTTGTGAATGATTCATAGGCAACCCTGCCGCCTGCCTTACTCATTGACCTGTCGACTATCGTACTGTGTTCGTATAGGTCATGATCGAATGTTGAACTGTATGTCCCGTCGTCAAAATTCTATACTACTGCATTATCCGCCCTTGATAAACAAGATGTAGGCTACAAATAGAGGCACGTGAGGCCTGCATACCACACAGGCCAATTGTTTACTCGGCACCCACACCACCATAATTACCCCCTCTGTCTCCCCATAATTATCAAACCTGGTCGGGGTATTTTAATATTCCTAATCCCATGTCACCGACCCTGCGACTAAGCGTCGACCACATGGAGGGGGCAGGGGACCTTAGAACTGACACTGTCGCAAATAGCGGGCGTCCCGTGAAATCTTAGCGGGACCTCACGGCTTGGAGTTAACCCGATCCCAGGTCTCATTACCCGTAATTACCCCCACACTCGTGCTTCTCGCCACCCTAACGTTGATAATAACATCGTCGTCCGTCAGATCTACAATATGCGCTGACGGAGCATCGATGTACCATTTCCCCCAAATTATCAACCCGGTGTCTTGATCAGAGAGAACAGATCCGGGGTGACGTACCCTACCAGCCCCATAAGATGGCTGCAAACATCATACGATACCCCTACTTGAGACAGTTATAGGCCTTCCAATTAACGAGTAACGCCAATTGAATTGCTCGGGATGTTATTTCCTGTCTGTCCGTGTGGCCAAGCCCTCAACTATTTCCGCGCAGTACTCAGTCAGTCAGTATGCCGGAAACGCTTCAGAGGTGATCTTAGGGACTACATCAAAACCTCGTGCACAGAGCACGAGGAGAAAGTGCAATTTCACTCCTGAAAGTTGCAACGAGAGCAACGGAATTGCAATGACGAGTGCCAACATTTTGAAGGGAAAAATGAGAACATCCCCCGTGGAATCCCGAATATCTTGAACCTATTGCTCTTGCATTTTTTAAATTGAATATCAAATAATGACTGACAGACTTAGCTAATTAAATAATAACCTATTTCTGTAGACAGAAATGATTGTTTTGAGGCTATTTCTGTGATTAATTTAGGGTTGTAATACCCATAAAGTAGCAGACGGGAACAGGCAGGGAGATTTGTTATCCTGAAGAGCACCTGGAATTAGAACAGTTTTCGGGGCACATCCTCCGAACCCGCATAACAGTCCCATAAACAAACACCGATTTGATGAACATTGGAGAAACAAGCCCATGAAAATGAAATACACGTCTTAGTCCTAGTTCTGGATTCAAGAAAGTATATACAGACAATCTCAGCATTTTTCTCTGTATAAACCAGGTTCCACGACAGATGAACCAGGTTTCTCGGTTGAGAATCCCGGTTCATCTAACGAGGCAGTAAACTTCATCGGCTTTTCAAGTTGAAAACCTGTTAAATCGGTCGATCAACCTCTAATGCTCACTATTTTTTCTATTTTTTTTCATCAAGCGAAATTCTGTTTTTTTCAGCGAATATATCTATAAGAACCAGGATTATCAGTTGATAAACCCAGTTTATCAAATGTTATGGCTTATCGATTGTTAACCTGGGTTTTCAGACCTATTGAGCATTTGGCTTCGATAAACCAGCTTCCTCGATGGATAGACCAGGTAATCAACCGATAATCTGTTTTTCGATCGATAAACCGGGTTTATCGAAATATCGTGCATTTCGTTAGTTGTATGACGTGTGCATGCCCTATAGACGGTGCATTAAGATCGGACAATATACATCATTATCCGGCCGTATAAAATATTATAATATTATACAGTATTATATCTATGATGAATACAAATTAATATCATTATTATCAATATTATTATTGTTATTATCATTATTTTTATTTAGTTTATTCTGTCAGATTTGAATGTAAGATGGATATGATTCATGCAATTTTGCCCAACTTGGAAGTAGGTTACCTTTGTTACTGACCAAAGCTAGATAAACTGAATATGTGAGGCGGTGAAGTGTCCCGTGTATTCCCCGCAATAAGTATGAATATTGACGACCGATTATTAGAAATGTCGCCTAAATTATTGCTGGTCGGCATCCGATGTCTTTGAAATACCCCCCACCCCCTCTCATCATGTTCAGCATTAAAAGTTCATACCCACTGAGTGCCATTCAAATTCGACGGATAACAATTATATTAATAATAGGCTAAATATACACATACGTAGTGGCGCTTTACAAGGAAGGAAAAATATATACAATGAGGAGAAAGCGTCAACGTTAGAAAACTCGCCTAAATTACACAAATTCGACCTCTGGTGACCATGGAATGGTCGTGATGTATTTTTCAGGACCACCTATAGTCCACACCCACCAAGTAAAACGGATGAAATTTAGATATTTTGGCGAAAACCTTCAAAATAGACGGTAGCAGTCGTGAAGCAACGCCCATTTCGAACCAATCCAAGATATTCCTCAGGCAAGTTTCAAATAAAACCAACGAAGCGATAGCGAGTTATTGCGCTAACGGCTCAAATATCCGGCAGCGGCGGAGACGGCGGCGGCTACACCACAGAATCCTAACATCTCCGGAAGCTTGAACGGGTCACGGGGATTCAATAACCTCACTGTTTCAAATATAGTTCCGGATATCTGCACTGTGAACACACCTCTTTGTAGTGTATATTGCTCTCGGACCGACTGACTGAAGACTGTATATAATTTTCGCACTGAAGACGTGTCGGACTGAAAACCTGTCGGACTGAAGACGTGTCGGACCAAAGACGTGTCGGACTGAAGAAGTGTCGGACTAAAAACCTGTATGGCTGAAGACGTGTCGGACCGAAGACGTGTATTCCATTTTCGGACTGGAGACGTGTCGGACTGAAGACGTGTCAGACTGGAGACGAGCTACATAGAAATGTATGAGGCAGGACACTATAAAGACAGTAGACTGTCTATCAGAGCAAAACATGTATAACAACTAATATAGTTGTATGGGACAATGAGAAGGATGAAAACATTTATTACTGATGTTAATTATGATAACTTTCCAACAGGTATGATTCCAATTTGGTCTTGAACGTAAGAAACGAATTAAACGATTTCACGTTGTCTTGTAGATTGAACCATAGTTTGTTGCAGTAGTTGTTCAAGAAGAACTTTCCATGTTTGCGCACATGTCTTGTGACAGGAAAGAGTGCGCCCCTATGTTGTTGGTTCGGGTGAGTGAATGGTAGGTAGAGGGACATCGGGGGTGTTCAGGAGTCAGGACTTTGGGGCTGATGGTCCAGTTTGGGCCCTAGGGTCCATCATAAGATTTAGCGCAAATTCTTGTATCTCCTACAAATTTTGTTGCACGGTGCTGATGTCTGGTCATGCATATTGATGATTTAACAGCCGTACCTTCAGGATGTTCAGGAATGACCCAATGTCCTACTTCCATGATATTTCACACAATGGTACCTGAAATGCTTCTCTTCCTACAAGCCTCGATTTATTTTCTTCAAAAGTACTCGTTAAGGTCTATTGGGGTAGAGGTTCATTGGGGGTGTTTGGAAATTTTGGCCCGGTTTGGGTCCTCGGGCTCTTATATGGAATTCCTAAAATATGGTATCTGCTACGAATTTGGTTGTACAGAACTGATGTTTGGAACAATGATGGACTAATAGCCATACCTTCAGAGTGCCCATGGATTTGGGACCAAAAAGCCCAATGTGGGCCCTAGGGCCCATCATGTCAAATCACGCGAATTTCCGGTTGAGGTCTCACTTGGGCCCTATGGCCAATCTCATCACACAATGGTCTGATGGTGCTCGGAATGCATCTCCTCATACAGGCTTCGATTGATTTTTTTTCAAAAGTTACATTAAATGGTCCTCGAGTAGTGAGTCAGTTTAGGAGACGTAGGACTGGTCTGGATTCCTCCAGTCCTGACCCCGGGAAAGAGGGTTGGGAAGGTCAGATCCCGCCTCTCATGACTCAAATGACTAATAAATATTACCACTCTCCACAATTTGTACTGTCAAGTGGAAGTTTCACAGCTGAACATGGAAATATTTGATTTGCCAATAGGGAGGGTGAGGTCATGTTCGAGGGCGTCTTCTGGTCACACCCCCTGATCCCTCTTCCCCCAGATAACAAACCTCTCAGTACATACGCAGTTGGTGCTGACGATTGAAAATATAGCCTAAACCCACACGATAGCGAATGATAATGGGTAAAATCGAATCATTTTCGCTGCCCAAACGACCAGTCGTCATTAGCTGCTCAAGAAAATTATTCTGACAAATGTTTTATTCGAAACGGAAAAACTGTTTTCAGATAACTGGTAAGCAGATAGGGCAGCGATGAGATGTACTCCTGTTCAATCGGTTTGCGGTCGGATGTATTCCGGGCAGCAGAGAGAGGGTTTACCACGCCCGTAATGGGTGTAATAAGTGCAGGACCAATTTCATCCTGAAACTCCCGGGGAGGGGGAAACCCGAGCTCTTATTAGCAATGTGGTGGGAGAGGTTACCTGCACAGAGCCCAGGTAACATTACTCTGGAAGAAACAATGGCGCGGATAGTAGCCGGGTTGTAATTAGCATATGTAGGGTGCCATTTGAACCTTCCTATCAATAACATGAGCCGGTCGGTAAAATGTTAGTAATTTATTAGCGGTAGGATAGACGGCCTCACGTTGGTTTACCGTTAGCCTAACCCCTGTAGGCCCCGATCATTAGTAACCCACATACGGTACTTTAGTATGTCAATCATCATTAGGCAGATTTAGAAGAGTTCACAGTGAAACTAAAAACTACCGACGCAGTGGGTTAAGTGGGTTACGTGGTGTGAGGCACTTATAACGTTACCTGTATCCAAGCAGGGGTATTTCCACCCCACGGCGAAGGAAACTCCTAGGGTCGCAAGACTACAACATTGTCCGCTCTGCATGGAGGAAGAAGCTCCGAGATCTGGACGCGAAACCTGATCGGATGCGTGACATTATCATGAAGTACATGTCTGCGACGTCACTGCTTCTAATGAGCAGGAGGGGGGTCGTTGGTCCTGCTCCGTAACATGTTGCTTGCTCACAATACCCCTCCCCACTACATAAATAACGTGCGAGGGAACAAGAAAATGTCGGTAGATGACATTTCCGTAGAAACAAGAACCTTCGTGAATCCTGTGTTGAATCCTGCCATGCATGCTCGAATCCTGTATTGAATCCTGTCATGCATGCTTAGGCAGCCTAATGAAACTATCTGTCCGAGTCTGAGTCTAGTGTCTCAATGCGAATCCAAGTCCACTGAGTCCGAGTCCTTATGCACGAGCACGAGTCCATGAACCCTGGGTGATGTTTATACATTGAGGAGCGTGTAGCCAAGCTGTAAGAGTCTGGACGAGCTGCCACTTCATTCCCAATTGCCTCACTCCACCAGGTGGAAATGGATACCTGTGAGCAACTTGACTGAGTACAAATATTAGCTACTGTTTCTTTCTCTCCGGAGTGTCGGAGTGTGTACCGGATTCCGGGGTCCCGGAATCGGGATGATATCTGTTGAGCACTTCGATCAGTTCGGTGGACACATTCGAAGTTGTTCTAGATTACACTATAACACACTGATATACCTTGATAATTGTGGGGTGCCATTAGTGGGCTAAACTTGATCACATCATACACACTTGATGTACAAGCTACAGTAGTAACGCTATTGTGAGCATGGATGTCCCCTAGCACCAAACATACAAATACATTGGCCTTGAAATTGAAACAGGAATGTATGTAGAAGGGTAGACGTGGTTCATCCATCCTAGACGTATGAGAATTGACAAATTTAGGGGTCCAGTACTGATATTCATATTCCCTTGGCATTGCGCAGTGAGAGAATTGCGGATTACTATTATTCTTTACCTCCTCTGATTCGGAAAAACAGTTGGTAACTGTTGGAGGACTCATTTCATTTCGGACTCTTGCGGCGTCCGGTTGGGTGAGTCTGAGTCACAGTTCCGAGTCCTTTGAGGCGAGTCCGAGTCTGCCGATGAGCCTGAGTCATGAGTTAAGACAAATGTGGACTTGAGTTTGAACATGAGTACTCCAGCACTGCTGCTTATTTGTAACCCCTTACCTCTTTCGGCTTGATCAAACGTCACTTCAGGTTTCTTGACAAAGGCATTGTTCTCCGGCTGTTTAACCCATCGATGAGTCCTCACCTTGAATAGTTTGTTCAATTAAGTGTAAAATCCTTCGAAGAGGAGGACAACGAGGTTAATATTACTCTCTGAGATATTTGCCCTATGAGGAAAGTTAGGAGCGTCGTGGTAGGACTTCAATATGGCTGAGCAGAATTAGGGGTTATTTCATCGGTTCAGGTTCCAAGAATTGTCCATGGGCTAGATGGGCTCTACTTCGATTACTTCTTCGAATTGTCCGATGTTACGGTACTACGAATAGAGGACATCGTGGTTGTTGTTGGTAGTGTCCACGTAAATATACTTCATACCCAGGTTGCGTTGTTGCATTAATGATATCGAATAAAATATTATTTGGACCTAATTAGTGGAACTGTTTAAAAAAGATGTCTCCTATAGGCCTAGGCTACTGTTCCAGTGAATTCAAGCTCTTCCTGTAACATAGGTTGTTACGATAACGCACTACACACGTACATACAGATAAACCGCTCACGTGTTTGACCCCGCGTTAATTGTGAATGTTGACTTCCGATGACTCGAAAATCGCACGAATTCCGTAAATTTGATATCCGGTGACCTCGAAAATAATGCCATGTTTCTCGGGACCAACTGTAGTACACGTCCACTAAGTTTCGTTCAACTTCGACAAAGTTAGAACAATGGCATAAATTCTTCAAATTTGACTTTCGGTGAGCTTGAAACTTCCTGCATGTTTTCGAGATCAACTGTAGTCCACACCCACCGAGTTTCGTGTAAATCAGATCATTTCGCTGGAATTTGCAAAATAGAGGGCAGCAATCATGCAGCGAGACTCATTTTCGATCCCATCCGAGATTTCCCTGAGTCGGAAATGTGTACCAAGTTTCAAATTATTCGGACTAAGCGTTGACTTATTACGCTAAGGACTATAGTTGACGGGGCGGAAACAGCGGCGGCGGCAGCGGATAGACCTTCACAACCCTAATGATATCCAGACGTTCCATATGTCACGGTGATATATTTACCGTACAATGGTGTAGTTACCGTGAATTATTTGAATTTCTATATTATCTGTTTATAGCCTATAATAGCCTTAACGGGAATATTAAACCAGAAAAACCGGCTGATAAAATAAAAAATTAGAATTCGTACATAACGCTAACCACAGAATTAGGAAATATTCTATAAAACCTATGATTTATTCAAATTATATTGTGTATCATTTTCTTGAAATGTTACAGATTGAGTTACATACAGTCTTATACCTCGGTAATTTGAGTCAGCCTCATTCACTCTGATAAATTTCACTGATATAGCCGAGACTAGATTAGCTGATTCCAGATACAAATATAGCCGGATAAAGAGGCATTTTCGTCCTAATCATTGTTTTCTTTTGTCAGAATCTGGCTCTAAGGTTAGCCCATAGCGAATATGAACCAGAAAGCCAATAGAGGCTTATAGAGATTCATTGTGGATTAGGAGAATCATTCATATTCATATTCTTGATTACAATAATGATTTCATGAGAGAGCTTGTTCAATTTCGGCCTTATTGGTCAGGGTCAATCTACTGTACCCACTGATCTAATCAGGCATTTTCGACTCTGCCTTTTTTTTTATACAAGCCCAAAATAACAAATGTACGAACATTCTCCAATTTTCGACCAGAACAGACCCACACACCAAATTTCAGCTTGATCGGTCCAGTCAGGCTGGACTTAGCTTGATTACTAGGATTTTATCAAAATTTAAAAAATTCCACTTTTTTTGACAAAAAATGACCCCCATTCATACAACAATGAATAGCGTTCCTGTACACATCGTCAGGAACCCACACACCAAATTTCAGCTTGATCGGTACAGTCAGGTTGGACTTTGCCTGATTACAAGGATTTTATCAAAATTTGACAATTTCCCCATTTTTAACCAAAAATGAC
>JAUOBX010622296.1:0-15581 GCA_032360705.1 Eupentacta quinquesemita | reverse complement strand
ATCCAGGTGGGGTCAAGTTATCGTGTTAACAAGCCAGGCGTTACATACACACACACACACACACACACATACACACATATTGTCATGACTGCAAAGATTCCTTAGACTCTCGTCAAGGAATCAAAAATGACTATTCGGTGAAAGAAATGACAAACTGTCAGAAGTATAATAACAGACAGTGCTGGCTGCATACAATTTGCTAATATAGGCATATGGTATCAATCAACCTACTAAATTATGGTATAGGCTTATATGTAGTGAGCAGCATTACTAAAATGAACAATTTCCGATGATTACAATCACCTCGAATTCTGCGAAATTAGGTATCGGCTGATTTTTTATCAGTGATATGAAAATTAATGTTCAATGGAAACACGTTAATTAGGACCTACCGTTGCGCGAATTCAAATAAATTGTCGAATGGCAGTTTCATCGAGTATCGAAATTAAACATCATAATTGTAATTGGCCTCTTGTCCGATCATGCCCAGCGTTGTTTCGAGCGGAAGGGAATATCTATCCTCTAAGAATAATGATTTTACAGTATAAATACCTATTGGAAAATATTGTCACTGTTATTTTTGTCTGTTGGGAGAGGCGGAAAGAATCAATCACTAGATCGCACGTCACATCCCCGAGTACATGATGCCACCCAATAGGTCATTACCTCGTAGTTGATGCTATAGTTGATGTTTTTTTCGACACAGGCTGTCGGGAAATTTCGCCTCAGCAAATTCTCGAGAAGCACTCAAGAGGCTTAGGCCTATGAAAGAGTATCCCAGCCGCACCTCGCGCGCAACTTTACACTCGTTATCCAGACCTGTCACAAATCAATTGGCTAACCAAACGGGCGAATCTGCATCCCATGTGTGCCGGGAACTCTAGATATAAGAGGTCCAATATGTGATTATAGAAGGGAACATAGAATTATATGAATAATAACCTGTAATTGAAAACCTATATAAAAACGTTCACTCTTGGGAGTTGTTGCAGAGAGTCATCACATGCTGATTATATTGATAAATCTGTCTCCTCGATCTACTAATATGTATGTCTTGGAAGATTTCGTCTATTTCCTCCTCCAAACGCTCGGCAGAGAATTCGCATACGCTGACAATTGTTTGCTTCTAACCCCGGCACGCACGGGGAAAAGGTGGAATGAAGAAAATTAAGGAAATTAAGAAGGTGAAACGCTGGACTAGGCCTACATTTCCGCGAGGATTTAGAGGAAGGGGGTGAAACATACTACGCCTTTTGCTCTTCTAACTTCGGATGACCTTTTACCCGACCCTGGAAGAAGGCACATTTATGAGAACCGTTCTACTTTAAGTGCAACAGACTAAAATACAGTTTATTTTAGTGACTCAGTAATACCATGTGATTATTCGAGACGAAATGCAGAATTCGCTTCATGAATATCACATATAAGCAACAGTATTGACACTCGGCCGTCTGCGATACCATCCAACTCCATTGCTAGCCTTATTGGAGGAACAGGGACTGACAACATAGGCCAGTCTAACTCTATTATAATCAATTCCACATTCCCTGCCACCAGTGGACATTCTGTTATGATGATTTTGTACCAACCGTCCACAAATTGAGGAAGGCCTCCTTTATTTGTATACGAAAATAGCCAACCTACGTTGCTGTATAGCGTTCTCATCATTGAGAATCAGGGAAGACAGTGGCCACACAAGCACTCAACCTAATATACGGACAGCGTTGCATCCACGATGCTAACACCTGTATGAATAAGAACCACTTCTCTTTCAACTGTTCTACGATGGCGAAACTGAGGTGCTACCTCTCGCTATTGGAGAGCTCCTTCAATTGATCATCCAATTATTGAGGCTGTTATCAAAGCACGTTATCTGGGAGTAACATTATGTCACCAACTCCGCATCTCAATATCATCTGCCGATGATAAATAGTGGAATCCTACTAAAACATTGCCAATTCTATTTATCAATGCAAGTTTTATATTAGTGTGGAGGTGGAAACGCTGTATGTAGTATTCTCCTTCTTTCAGTCCATATTCCATTCCCTTCCATCCTTCCACGGAGTGATCTGTTTTGCTGAATGAATATGTCGTCCCGAAAACTTTCCGCTTTTTGTTCAATTACAAGGGAAAACGAACAAATAATACGTTTTGTGTGTTAATGACTGAATTGGCTCATCGGGATATAAACGTGAAATAGTATTAATGACAAACTGTGGTGTTTCTCGAATGCCCTCTAGAAGAGCTCCATGAGTTCAACTAATTCATTTTGCTCAGAATTGAGCAGCCATGATTCAAGCAATATTTGCTCCACATTGTGAACTCGAACAATTTACTTATGTTTATATATAGTTGACATGATACGAACAGTAAAACGGGTGTTGTACCTTTCGCTGAAAGTGGCCGGTTACAGTGGGCAGTGGGCACGTGAGATGACATAAAAATCACAAGATGCAAATCATTATTCCTGCCATGGTGTGCCAGCTCACCCAGCTGTATTTATTTCGCTCTGTTTCAGCCTATTCACGAGTCCATTGCGTGAGTGCGATGCGTCTCTTACCACTGACACATATATTGGCATCATATTGTACTAACCTGACTAAGTACATCTCTCTTTAGGCAACTGTTCCTAATCGCACATCGAGGTTAGTACCAAGGATGAATACATTCCAACTTGACTCTTGCGTCAAGCGCAATAGCATTGATTTCAAAATTCGCAGATTTATAATTCATGGTCATAAATTTTACAGAGAATTCGGAACTTACTATACTTCGATCAGTGCAACCTTCAATGGGGTCTATTTGAACATAAACTACACATGACAATATGAAAGACGTTAATGGCGGGGTGAGGCAGGTATGTTCTTAGGTAGCAATTTATATATACACATGGGAGACTGGGGGCATCGGGGACATTTCTCACATTTCCACCTACCGTTCCCCTCTGGAAGTATAATACTGGCCTCATATAATACAGACCAAGCGGGCTTCCTCTTCAGAACTCACTCCCAAATTAGGATACATTCGCATCCCGTATGTAGAGTGCAAAGAGTCGGCAACTGCACAGAAGTGTGCACAGTATTAAGGATATAATAGCTCAATCTTTTGAAACTCATCTGAAGAAGAATATGTACAGTCGATCAAGTGACCCTTGAAATAATTACAGTGGCCTTCGAATGACTGTTAATGGTCAGTGGAATCGTGATCAATTTAATTGTCGGGATGGACATTTTTAGGGATTCTCTCTGGACGTTCACGCTTCGTTTGATATATATCTCACGAAATCGACCGGGTTAATGGGATGATAACATGAGGATAAATACAAGCCCGTCAATTAGCTCACTGGTCTATGCTATTATTTGCAGCGGAGAACAGCCGATGAACTTTTATTTTACTTATTTTATTTATTTCGTTCATTTATATCGCCCTCCTCCCGAAGGGCGTTACAATCAAATTCAATATACAGTAAAACATCGAAAGATTCATCAAAATATACAGTTAATAAAAAAAAGGTTAAAAGTATCATAAACCACAGTCAATTAGATAGATACACAATAATAAATACAGAATATTGCACACTGAATTATACCTCGGAAGGAGAAAGGTTTTCCGACCTTTCTTGAAAGCCCTCAAGGTAGGGGCTATTCCACAGACGAGGGCCAATTACGGAGGAAGCGCCATCACCAACGAAGCGCTTGGTACGGGGCACAGCCAGCCGTAATGAATCACAAGATGACCTCAGCCCAGCTCTACCAGGTTCATGGTTGACGGAGGTATGGCGGCGCTGTACCACAAACACAATTGTATTTGTACACATGCAGTAAAATCTTAAATGATATCCTCTACTAAATCGGAAGCCACTGCAACTCACGCAAGAGAGGGGAAGTCCTTGTGCAGCAGTCGGCATTGTAGATCAGACAAGCAGCACGGTTCTGGAGTTTCTGCAGCCGCTGAATATTCTTTTGGGAAATGCCACCAAGAAGAGAGTTGCAGTAATCCAGCCGATAAAGGACAAGTAATCGAACTGCATGTGTACAAGTATTATCGTCGATAAATCGGCGAATCCTGAAAATGTCGCGTAAATGAAAGTTTACTGTGCGACACACATTAAAAACCTGTGTGTCCAATCTGTCCGTAGCCATACAAGAATCAAACGTGGGACCCAGATCTTTGACACTGGTTTATGGATGAACCATGGACCCACCGATCTCCAAAGTGTTGTCATCGATAGCACGAGCGTGGTTACGAGAAGAGATTGTTATGAATTCAGTTTTAGAGTCATTGAGCTTGAGTTTCGAAGAGTTGAAGTGGAAACAACCATTACGAAATGAGTTGTTGACAATAGACACAATAACAGGGGCCATGATGTCGAAACAGTCTTCCAAAAGCTAAGTTGGAAGAGGATCAAGAGTGCATGTCTTGTTAGGGATATTGGCGATGAGTTTACGGACTTCATCATCGTCAACGCATAGTCATTGCACATGCTTTCATGAGAATGGGATGACATGGCATCACCATCATCATCCTGCCGAGTACAAGTGACACTGCCCTCGCAAGCAGCATGCACCTCCCTATCGAGCTGTTTTCTGAGATTTGAAATTTGTAGTAGTATTACTCAGGGACTCTGCGGATGTCGAAGAAGGATGGACTCTGAGTGAGTTATTAAGGAGTGAACTCAATGTAGCATACATTGTCTTAGAGTCAGCATTATGCAATATGTTTTGAAAGGTTCAGTCTTTGATGACATTATGAGTTCGTTCACTAGTACTCACGATGATCGGACTCGTTGAGTGTCTTCCTCCACTTCCTTTGATACCTCCGTCTCATACGTCTGGCAGAACGGATTTCGTCATTGAACCATTTGGGACATCTGATAGTTCTATGGCGACAAGTCTCTTCGGGACAGTGTCTGTCTAATATTGCACGTATCCGAGTATTGTATTCGTTCGCCTGGTCATTCGGATCGTCAACATCAATGAGATCGGTCAGTTCTTGTTCGAGATCCTGTTTGAAAATGTCCACATCTAAGCTCTAGTAATCCCTCCTGGTTACGGCGATAGTTTGAGGGCTTCGCTTTGTCGATTGAGCATTCGATCATGTGAGGATCCGATATATAGATGTTAGGGGAGACACTGCAACGCACTACTTCTCCGACAGAAAACATGATCTAAATTGTGACCAGATCTATGTGTGGAACTTTAAACAAACTGGTGCAGTCCATGTTCCGATAGCAGGTCCAAGTACCTTCGAACATCAGCTTGACTAGGCTTGTCCACGTGGATGCTGAGATCACCCATGATCAAAGGCTTGCCTGGCGAGTTGTCGATATCGCTTCGAACTCTTCGAAAAAATTAGCCACTGTAAAACTGTTGCAAGTAACAACCGATGGTGAAATACCCTCCTAATTTGGTTTTGATCATGGGGTAGCGGAACATTTGAGTGCAGCCACGATAACTGCCGTTGAGTAGCATTGCCTATTGAGAGGTGTACTCTAGTTTGAGACAGATGATGAATATTATTAGTGAATAGAATGAATAATATCCCTTGATTCGGGTCTATTTCCTATCAGGAAACTGGTATTAAGAAGTTCTCAACACCATTACGCTGTAGTTATCATAGCCATATTGACAATAATGTGAGGCAGTCGCTATCGGGAATAGAGTATACACGGCGTTCATACAATCCCCCTCAGCTGAGTCAGTTAATATAATTTCACCCCGTTTGGCGCCTCATCTATTATCAACATGCCCTGGTATCAACACCATTCTAATTTCATCAGGCGGTTTTTCTCCAGTGGTGGCTGTACTCACAGTGACGACTGGCGGGGTTCTCGGTGTCCGGAGGGGGTTTTGTCGGCTAGTTGCAATGAGTCTCGTCGGTCGACTGTACGCAGTTACCGTGGTTGAACGCAAAATTGAAATCATGTGGCGAAAACCAAAAGCTTCCGCTCATCCAGGATCTGAGAAAGTGGTTAGATCCTGGAGTTCACTGGTCGTCCGTCGGATGAGGACGTAAAATGGCGGTCCTGGGGATCAGGATGGGATTGTACACCCCTGCCTCGATAACATCTGAGCACTAGTCGAAAAGAGAAGGCGAGTTATCGCCGGTGCTCATCCACGATCAACATGGCCAGGATTCCTCGATGAGCCTTCAGTGGCTTCCTGAACCTGTAGCAAACAAACAAACATTACTTTGAACGGATGTGCTGATAATAGTTCCCAATCTAATAATTGGACGTCACCATCGGGGTCTGAGTACTTACATACAGTACATCAGACCAGGAAACTGCTCTCGATGCATGTAGTCTTACATGTTTACAAGTAGTCGATTTTGGGTAGACCGATTTCAGAGTGATAAACGGAATAGAAGGATTGGTATGATCATCATAGGATCACAGGACGGTGCGTTCAAAATCATAAGATCACAGGTGCGTTCTAACTGGCTCTATTCACAATAAGCACAACTCATAGATTCTTCCAGGAGATATCATCCTTCCAAACATATTCAATGCTCTTATGCCCATATCAACGATGGGCCACGCCCAACGTCAATTAGTATACTAAAGTGGATTACCAATGTATTTCCAGATATTTAGTAACATTGTTCACTAGATGCCTCATTATTTTGTATCGGACTTACCCCGGTGGAGACTCGGTCTGGGTTACATAGAGGTGTAGAATATAAAACAGTGAGCTCCTATCACGCGCGTGCCTGTTTTCGCAGCTATAACGTTCATGACAATTGTCGATATGTATCAGCACTTACCTTCTCGAAATCTGGAGAGTGACATGTAGAAGACCTCTACATTGAGTCGATGCTATCGTCGTTAACAGGGTTAGATTCAAATGTGGGAATGACAATCACAAAATCAACTATTGTATGGATTGATACAAACATTTACGAGTCATAGTACATTTCGGCATTTGCTGTTCTAATATCGTGTTCCCAGTGCGGGCACATGTGACCATGTCACCTCGACCCACACCTTGTGTTATACCCCGAATGCTCGTTGGTTTCCTGGACAGCTCGTTCCAATTTGATATCATAGATGAAATGTAATTCTGCAGGGAGAACCGTTGGAGGGGCTGCTCTTGCGCGATCGTACTCACAGTCTAATGCGGAGAGCGTACATGTTATCATAAGTTGTCAATAAGTACCTCATTGAGTGCCACCGAGAGCGAAGTGTATCACATTTTACACCAACCTCATCGATCAGAAAACCTGTATAATTGAACTAGAAAAGAGCGATCTATACATGTCAAACTAGTTTGGAGTTTGGGAAACTGACGGCTGCCTAATAACAATCATAATTGAACAATAATGAAAGGATGTTGGAAATAGTTCTGGCGCAATTAATCACGAATGACATATTTTTTCATTGCCTCGTCATGCATGGATAATTTGATTTGCACACCTCGTTCTGCGTTATAACGTTATAGCACGTTATTGACTAGTTAGATAATATTTACACTATTCAGCTGTAATCGACTGTTTGCTAACTTAGGGAATCAATGTTACTTCCTGTACTACGAAGCCTACTATTACGTGTATATGTAAAATTGATACTATTACTAAGTGTTAGTCAAAATAGGGGTATTGGTAGCTGCGGCCAGATACCGTATGTAGTAGATCCAAAATGACTGAATGAGTCACCTGTTTAAAGTTTAATGGCGCCTGGGTGGGGTCATATGGTGTGAAAATTTCCACCGGGCGTGGTCGTAATGGGCGAAATTAGAAGTTGGTCTCGGAACGATCGCCACGTTCCAAAATGCACAAATATGCAATAAAATCAGTTCGTCGAAAAATGTAAAATGGCTGCCGGGCGTGATCGTAATGAGCGAAATTGAAAGTTGGTCTTAAAACGATCGCCACGTTTCAAAACGCACGAATATGCGATAAAATCAGTTCGTCAACAAATTCAAAATGGCTGCTGGGTGAGGTCGTATGGTGCGAAAATGAAAGTTGGTCTCAGAACGATCGCCATGTACCGAAACAAGTGAATCTGCAATAAAATCAGTTTCGTCGAAATCCAGGATGACCGCTATCAGAGCGGTGCGACGGGGCCCACTTTCGAACTTATCCGATGTTTTTAAAGAGGGGACATGTGTGCCAATTTTCATGGCGATCCATTAAACGGCTCCAAAGTTATTCGCGAACGTGACTTACGGACGAACGGACTAACGGACTAACTGACGAACGGACGAACGGACGAATGGACGAACGGAGAGACATGATGACTGCTTGAGCTGCTCAGCCGCAGCAAAAAAAAGATGTGTCGGCGGAATTTACGTCACGTCGTATTAAATATACACTGAGTTACAATCTGTGTATAATTTACATATTTTTTAGGAGCGTGAAAGTGTCATATAATGACGGCGGTCAGTACTAACAATGGGGAACGCGTAGGCATAAGTGCTCATTACTTGAAATATGATGACGCGATGTGGCCTCGGTTATGATGCACACTCAACTGCTTATTTTAAATTACGTTACTGGATGGGACTGACATCGTTATGAAGTCTACGTCATGCAGTACATTTTGCACTGATTGGTAATTTTATTCCCGGGACACGCATATGCCACTTCACGTGTCCCGGGATATTAATTTACCATTATTGCAAATGTATTGCATGACGTAGAATTCATAACGATGTCAGTCCCATGATCCCATCATCCTAAATGAGCACGATTGAGACCTAATATATAATCTCATCTCAATGTATGATATAGGTATCTCAGTTACATGCCTTTCACCTAATTCCACACGTTTGAATGAGGGATTCAAGAAATACTATTTTGTCACCCAGATGTGGGGCATCGAATTCTACCATCTTTTGCAGTGACCTGCAAGTTTTGACCGGCGCCATTCATTGGCACTGCCTAATTGAGACGTTGAGTCTGATTTCGACCTTCGTAAACTCCAATCAATCTTAACTGGCATTGACAACTGAATGTTCTAATTGCGTTGCTTATATGAGTTTGATTGATCATACGACATGCACGTTCATATAAACTGCAATAAGCCGGTTCACGGTTGCTTTTTGCGAGATCAATGCGGAGAGGCCACTCGGGAGCGCGCGAAGAACGGACTGCACGAAAAGTGTACCGGCAATGGAGACATCGTTCATTCTGGGGAAGAGCGATCTTTCGGAATTCCCCTGAAGAAAATGACAGATCTTTTCATCACAATGGGGGCTGTCTATTCATATAAATTTGCGAGAGTGACAGCCGTTCAACGAAATGTTAACTCAATCAGGCAGAAGCACAATATCAAGCAGAAGCAGAAGCAGAAACAATACATCCCCGACACTTGTGGACAACAACACTGTCGAATATTGAGACAGTGAAATAATATAAACTAACGAGTTATGGTAGTTCAGAGATACCGAGTAGTAATGCGTATATGTGTAAGTCTGTAAGATGTCGTTTGTTCCAGAGCGTTTAGCTGATGTGAGCATGAGCACTATATATATATAATCTTATAACACCTGAGATCGCCCACGTCGAAATGCCAAACACACTCGAAGGAACGATGTCAGCTGCAATTTGTTTTAGGTTCAATGGATTATTCAAATGTCATTAATCAAGGTGTCAGATTTTACGATTACCCATATATACCAATGGCATGTATGGGATTAAAGTAATGCCCAATTTCACTGACAGTGCCTAAACTGTCATCCAACTTTTAGTTTAGCTTAGTTTTAATAATTGCGGAAAACAGAGAACGAACGGACGAGTTCTTGATATGAGGATACTGGGATTGACTTAGTATATGCACTATTTAATACGTAGGTACGCTCGACACGATGTACTGTATTATATTGTAAACAATCCAGCGGGTAGAGGAATAACAAAAGTACTGAGAGATTACAGTGAGGAAATGTTAACAGAAAAACAACGATGTGTAGCGATTCCTTGCCAAAATCTTCCAAAAATGACTTTACAAGACTTAATAAAAAATTGCGGACGACATGAAAGGCAGGAAGAGAGAATGGCAGGAGTTTGCTGTTGTGAGTGAAATCATATAATTCCCAACGAGTAACAGTAGTTTGAAACTACCGCGTAACATTGAGTATATGTATGAAATGACGTCTGTTCCAGAACGTTTAGCTGCTGTGAGCGTGATCACCAATAACCGTGAACTGGCAGTTCCAGAGAATGGACACCCAGTCCTAGGCCATCCAACCCTGGAGTACGGTTTGTAGTTATCATTATGCTATTCGCACAGCCGCTATCATGGCTATATATAATCTTACAACACCCCATCGCCCACGTCGGAATGCCAAACACACTCGAAGGAACGATGTCAGCTGCAATTTGCTCTATGTTCAATCAAATATTCAGATGCCATTTATCAAGGTGTCCGATTACCCATCAATACTAATCGCATGTGTGGGATTGGAGTAACGCCCAATCTCAAAGTGCCTTAACTGTCATCCAACGCTTAGTTTTAATAACTGCGAAAAACAGAGAACGGACGAACGAGTTCTTGATATGAGGATACTGGAATCAAATTGACTTAGAATATGCACTATTTATCACGTATAGGCACGCTTCTCCCGACGTATTGTACTGAAAAACAAAAATACCAAAATATCACAATGCGGGGATAATAACAATCTTAGGTAACATCTTAGGTAGCAGTTTATATACACAGGGGAGATTGGGGACGTTGGAACATTTCTCACATTTCCACCTGCTGCTCGAACAGTATACAACATAATAGAGATATCGCTCGTTTGGAGGTAGGGCAATCTTCCGAAGCTCCCCTGGAGAAAAATATGAATCCTTTCACAACGAAACTCCACTAATGTTCCCCACTCTTGAGGATAATAACATAGTCAAGGTTGAGTGAAATTACACAATTCCCAACCAGTTACGGCAGTTTGAAAATACCCCGTAACGATAAGTCAATGTGGGGAATTTCTTCCTATCCCGAACGTTAATTAGGTCTTATCTCGAACGTTGATTGGGTTTAGCCGCTGTGATAACTGTGAACTGGCTTCTATTGGTCTAATATCACACAGTTCGGAGGGTGTCTTCTTCAGAATTCACTTCCAAATTAGGATTCCTTTGCATCCTGTATACAGTGTGCAAACAGACGGCTACCGTACTGCACGAAAAGTGTCTCAGTTATAGAGTCATAATAGCTGAACCATTCGAAACTCATCTGGAGAACAAATATAAACAGTCAAGTGACCTGTGAAATAATTACAGTGGCCTTCAAATTACTGCCAATGGTCAGTGGAATCGCGATAGATCTAATTGTCGGGATGGAGATTTTCAAGAATTCTATATGGCCGTTCTCGCTTCGTGTGATATATATCTCAGGAAGTCGACCAGGTCAATGCAATCCCGTCAATTAGCTTACTCGTCTATGCTATTATTTGCAGCAGAGAACTGCCGATGTACTTTGCAAGTAACACCGATGGTGAAATACTATCCTAATGAGGACGCCAAGTGTAATCAATAGTTTGTGAGACCCGTCACTATTTATCAATTGTGAAGGGAATCGCTATTAGCGGATCATTGCTATATATAAATAGGACAAGTTCAACTCACTCGTTGTTCGGAATGACACACATCCTCTGAAAATGAAGTTGGCGATATTTCGCAGTCCAATTTAAAAAAAAAATGAATACAGGTCTCGTTCATGCTGGGGACTGACAATAGCCCGCCGTCACCTCTCGACTAATACTCAAGACAAAGGACGGGTTCATCAAGCACGCCCCCTCCCAGAACTAAATTATACGTCACCATCTGAGAGACGATCCGTGAACTCAGTGGAGGATCTGATCAATCCCTCGGACCATGGCGTAGCGGAACATCAGGTCCAACCACAGTCACTGCCGTTAAGTAGCATCGCCTATTGAAAGGTGTACTCCAGTTCCAGACGGCTGATGTATATTTTAGTGAGGAGAATGAATAGTATCCATCCGTTCCGATCTATTCCCTATCACACATCTGGTAATAAAAAGTTATCAACACCATCACGTTGTCGTTGTCATATCCATATTGACAATAATGCCAGACAGTTGCTTCTGGGAACACAGTAAACCGCGTTAATATATCATTGCCTCCTTGACCGAGTCAGTGGATACAATTTTACCCCCTTGGAGCTTACCTATTTCGCGCTTCACCTATTCCCAACATCCCCTGGTAACAACACCATTCTAATTCCGCCACGACCCAAATCGAATCAACGAGGCAGTGCACACCAAGCTGTAATTATTCCTAGCATCACGCAGGATCTGATACCTTGAATCATGATTGAAACTGAACGCATTGCTCTACTTTGAACAGATGTGCTGATAATAGTTCATAATCTAATAATTGCGAATCACCGTCGGTGTCTTAGTATATACATCACACCGCAGGAGAACGGCTCTCGATGCATGTATGTTTACATGTTTACAAATAATCGACGTATGTGGAATTTTATCCGAGTGATAAACGAAATAGAAGGATTGTCATGATTATCATAGGATCACAGGTGTGTTCTAACCGGCTCTATTTACTATAAGCAAACAACTCATGGATCTTTCCAGGAGGTATTATCCCTCTTAACATTGTCAACGCACTTATGCCCGTAATAATTCACTAGTCCGTAGCACAATGAGGGCCACGCCCAATGTCAAGTAGTATGCTGAAGTGTATAGCAAATGCGATTCCAGACATTTAGTAACACTGTTCACTTCATACCTTATTTGTATCGGACTTATTCCGGTGGAGACTCAGTCTGAGTCACATAGATGTGTAGAATATTAAATAGTGAACTCATATCACGCGCGTGCCTGTAATCGCAGCTCTATAACGTTCATGACAATTCTCGATATGTATTAGCACTTACCTTCTAGAGAGTCTATGGAAAGTGACATGTAGACAACCCATATTAAAAGGGATAAATTCAAATGTGGAGATGTCAGTCACAAAAATCAACCACTGCATGCATTGATACAAACATTTACGAGTCATAGTACATTTCGGCATTTGTTGTTCTGATACCTGATCTAAAATCGATCCACACCTTGTGATATTATTGTACCCTGGATGCTCGTTCGATTACTGGACTGCTTGTTTAAATTTGATACTGATCATAAAAGTAGATAGAATCTCATTCTGCCGGGAGAACTGCTGGAGGGACTGCCCTTGCACGATCGTAATAACGGTCTAATGCGTAGAGCATACATGTTATCATAAGTCGTCAATAAGTATCTCATTCAGTGTCACGGAGAGCGATATGTATAATATTTTTACACCACCCTCATCAATCAGAAACCTGTATAATTGACCTGGAAAATAGCGATTTATACATGTTGAACTAGTTTGTAGTTTGGTAAACAGACGGCTGCTGAATAACAATCATATTCGACCAATAATGAAAGGATGTCGGATATAGTGCTGGCGCAATTGTTCACGATTGACATTATTTTCACCGCCTCGTCATGCATGGATAATGTTATTTGCACATATCATTCTGCGTTATGATACGTGATAGCACAGTATTATTGACTGGTTGGATAATGTTTATACTATTTAGCTGTTATCAACTGTATGTTAACTTAGTGAATCAATGTTACTTCCTGTACCAGAAAGCAAGAGTAATTTTACGTGTATGTGTGCCATCGATACATAAAGTAGCAATCGATCAAGTTGGTATCACAACGGAGAACACTGATGCAAATCGATGCAGTTCTATAGTGATACTGCTCGGGCAAACTTTCCAAATTGCGGAACTATTATACTATACGGATTGTCTTTTACAGTGGATTCAACTGTTGATCGTGACATGCCTCACTTTTGATGAGTGGGTGAACGTGACTAATGAAAGCCTAACGACATCAAGTATGGCAAGAGTTCGATTGAACCCTCAAGGTATAGAGCATCACAAAACATTCCACTAAATAACCATGGTTTGGGACACCTCCAATAACATAATTCGAAATATACAGGAAGGCATCCTCGTTAGTTTTGGGCTAAGATGTCAGAAGACTTACTGATGTGAGGGATTAACTAAGGAAAATCCTTATGATATGGACTCCGCAAGTCAGATATATTCGGAAAACTCGCTGTAGCTATGAGAAAGAATCAACCAATAGAGAGATGTTCTCATATCTTATTTTTGACCAAATTTATTTGAACGTATTATTGATCATTGGCTACTACAAGAGAAATAACTTAACCCAATGTTTATGATATTCAATTCAAGGTTCGGATTTTTGGGGAGTATCTATCGGTACAGCTGCGGATGCGGATTCAATTGAAAATCACATTTGCGCATGAAATATCCTTACCAGCAATGTGTTTTATATATGTTCTCTTTTTTTCAGACAGGCAATAAACGTCTTTACGAGATAGATATTTTAGATAATCCCTTGTCGTCGCATGGGTACAACAGATTTGATGTCCTACTGGGCGCGTGTTCTTTTTTATGTAGATAATTCTGTGTTGTTATGGAACCTGTCTGAATTTCTGCTAACTAGATACAGCATATCTGTAAACTTTCCTTATCTCCACCTCATCTTATCTTCGCCGCATCCGCATCCGTATCACATTTGTTTCATGATGGAACCCAAGTTTGCGGAATAATTGTAAGATACTTGAAAATACAGTGGTGGAGTCTTGCAGAAACCTAAAACCATTTCTGAATATTTCAGGGAGGAAATGATATGATGAACGTGATTACTCATTCGTGAAACTAGGTCGTTACGTCCCATAAGACTGTTTTTGAGAATATCTAGCTCCTCTTCACGTCTTAAATTCAGAAGTGCGTACCTGAACAGTCCTATCTGTCATCCCAATTTGAATTCCCTTGTAGTATAGTCAGATATGCGTGAATGTTCCACAGCTAAAGGTATATTAGGCAGTCAGGAGTACTGTTACCTAGTACGAGTGAAAGAGCAGGATGATAGTAAATATCATGAGGTCATTCTGATATCTCTATGATTCTTGTTTTCAAACTGGTGCAAGAGTTCAAGAGTTCGGCACTTCACTCATAGTTCAAATCAGTGCTCTCTGCACTGTTGTTCAGTAGAATGACGAGTTATTGACGTATTGAAGAGATGTATATCATGAATCTCTAATTTACTATAAAACGATACACTAGGGCAACATAATACAAGTCGACCTATAAGTATAGGTATATAGTAATGGGTACAAACCGATACACAACGTTGTAGAGCACAAGGGGGCGGTATTGCACATACCGGAGATGATATGCAAAACGCTGACATTAATGATAAAAATCGATATATGTCGACCAAATGTATATATTTATACCATGTCGACCTAAGTGGGATCCAGTATATATATATATATATATATATATATATATATATATATAAATACGCATCCTTCTCATTATGAACAGAAAAGTATTAATGCTCCTTTCAAATATAACACAGTGTATATCCTTTTCCTGGTTTCTGTTCGATTGAAGGTTATCGATCTGAGCAGAGCGTCTTTAGGATGCATTATAGCCAATTCTAAGAAAAGTCGTTCAATTAAATGAGTTGGTATCAACACTGGGTGGCCGATCTCGGTAGTAAGTTCATTCCCTTCCATGCACGTATCCGTGGGAA
>JAUOBX010622185.1:0-10306 GCA_032360705.1 Eupentacta quinquesemita | reverse complement strand
GGGCTAACACCTTACTTTTTGCCACGAGTAGAAGAGTGTCCGATCGATATCAGGGACGATTGGTTTACAATTCGTGTTTTGGATTCGATTCCCGCGCTCATCATAGGTCTTCCCCAGAGGTCTGTGACTGTACCTGCAGTAGCGACTGGCCGAGCCTTAGTGTCCCGGATCCGCTGTGGGGCAGTGGGATTGGTAATGACGGCGATTGTTTAAGATTAGTTGCCATACATGTATCGTCGGCCGACTCTGGGAAGTGAAAGTAGTTGGACTCCGAAAAGACTTTCCCTCCTGTATAGGATCTGAGAGAGTTGTTGGATCTTAGGGTTCACTGGTCGTCTGTGGATGAGGACGCAAAATGGTGGTCTCTAGTGCAGGTTGAGATTTAATACAGTACAGTACACCTGCCTCGAAATAATCTGAGCACAAGTCGAAAAAAAGAAGGCGAGCTATCGCTGGTGCTCATGGACGAATAATACGGCCAGGATTCCACGATGAGTCTATTATATAGTGACTTCCGAAACTCGTAACATTCGAATCAAATAAAATAATCAATAGTGTACTGCCATATTAGAAGAATTTGATTTCAGTAGGAAAGTAGACAAGTTCAATATTTTTGACCAACCTCCTGTTTATTCAACATTTTGTGAGTAACAGAGCAAGACAACAATAACACCAATTACATTTATAGGTATAACAAAGTAACCCTTGTGAGGACAGAATAAAAATACACTCATTAAATGCAACGAGTTTAACGGATGACGTGTAACATTGTTCTACGACCTCCAAATCGAAGACAGGAGAGTTACACACTGATGGAATACAATGGGCTTTGGTAATTAAGTATCAGTATGAACAATCACTATAGCGCTCATGTTCACGGGAATGTTCAATTGCGCTTTAGGAACCTGACAAATACAAGGTCAGGGATGATAACATCTTCACCTGTAATAACTCGATAGAAAATTGGCTCACGCAGGGGGTGAGCAGGAACAGCTATGGGAAAGTGGCTTCAAGTGGCTATAATTTGCTATAAAATGTAGTGTCATGAATTTTCACCAAGATGATAAACGCTATTGTTTTGAGAATTTTGCCCATTCGGGAAATTTGCGTGCTGATCGGGATGAAGAAAATGTAATGGGAGCCTCGTCGCGCTTGTAACATAGCCTATAGGGCCTGGAGGACAGAACAATAGGCCTGTACTGTAACCCCGGATGACGTGTAACATTGTTCAAATCGAAGACAGGAGAGATACACACTGATGGTATACAATGGGCTTTGGTAATTGAGTATCAGTATGAACAATCACTATAGCGCTCATGTTCACCAGAATATTCAATTGCGCTTTACAAACCTGGCAAATACAACTACATGATATACTACACGAACTACACAGGTACATGCCTATATTTGAACGTCCTGGTGAGGAAGAAGGTCTTGAGGTTATTATTAAACGCTGTAACAGAACGACTGGACGTAACGTGAGCAGGCAGTGTGTCCCATATCTTCGGACCAGCCACGGCAAATGATCTGTCGGCCAATGTGAATAACAGGTGGTTGTTTCCCGTCAGTAGGCTAACGCAATTACTGCTTCTAGGGTTTACTGGTCGTCTGTTGGATCAGAACGTGAATGGCGGTCCCATGAGCTGGTGGGAATTATTTACAGTACAGTGGCTCCCTGAACTCGTACGTATAGCACTAACATTCAAATGTTGGCCTAATTCAAGAGTTGCAAACACAACTACTGACACAAAGACACAATACTACAACAGATGACAAGCACGCAATCAGAACAACCTTCCACATTTCCATCGTCAATATGTCACCTGGTTCATCTGTAACCACGCGATCGCTCACCAATGAGGGGAAGGTTGTACTTTCAGTGACACAAAATGTATCGAACTCCACGCTCATAAACGGAGTTGAGTTGTACTCATCTGGGGTCCAACAGGATATACCCAAGAAGAAATACCGACTCCGTTGTAACCATTTCTGGAGGTAATACATCGAGCAATCACAATGGAATTGATTATGTTCTATTTCCAGGAGAAATTCAGACCTGTCGTCAAATGACCCCTCTGGCAGGGTAGTCAGTCGATTGTATGAGAGGGATAATTTCCTCAAGGTTGCTGGCCCTACCAATGACAGGGGCTCACACGAGTAGATGCGGTTATGTGACAATTGAACCGTTCTCATCTTTGGATTATTCCTAAATGAGTTGGCGCGGACATGAGTAATCTGGTTGAAACTGAAATCGACAGTGACTATCCGGGGAAGATTCCGTAACAACCCAACCGGGATTTCAGATAGGTTGTTGTGTTCAACGACCAGAGTCATTAACATGTCCTGTACTCCTCCAAAGATGAGGGGATCGATATGCACAATAGAATTACCTCCTAAGAAAAGATTTGTCAAGTTAGTAAATCCAGAAAGACATCCTGATTCCACGAGTGACATTTGATTCTTCGATAAATGGAGAGTACTAATCGCGGATCGCTGATCGCCACCATTCACAGGGTCGCATCTGATGTGATTGCCGTCCAATGTAACTGATCCTAGGAAGGGTAGATCTGTTAGTAACAGTGGTATAGACGTCAGATTGTTATCCATTAACTGCAACGATAGTAAACTGAACATTCCATCGAATGCGCGGTCATGGATGACTTCCATACCGTTATTGGACATTTGCAAGTATGTGATCCGTGTGTTATATATGAAGGCAAGCGGGGGTATCTCTTTTATCAAATTGCCGAACAGATCCAAATTCGTCAAATTCTCCAGTCTATTTAAGGCACCCGTTGGAACACTGCTCAGACGGTTTCCTCTCAATTTAAGAACCGTAATCTGTAGAATGTTCTCAACCAAATCGCCTCTCATTACGCGTATACCATTGTTGTTTAAATTGACAGAGTATAGGAGATCTGCTCCCGGTATAGTAACATTTCCGTATCCGTTCTGTAGAGCGGGTATGTTCGTGTGTGTTATCGCTAGTGCTTCGGTATTGTTACTTATCTGCTCCGGGACGTGCGTCACATCTGTCGTTCTTCCGTCACATGTTACATGAATGTTAATGTACGAACGGCGTTCCACGCAAAAGTTACCGCGTAGCGCGAACGGCAAGAGTACAATGAGTGACAACATTACCGATATAACTAGTCTGAAAACCGCCATGTTTGAAAAAAGAATGGAAAACACGTGTTGAAACTTCACGGAGAGTGCCACACAATAACCACTCTAGCCAACAGTCTCACACTCAGGATGTTAACACATGTTTTATCTCATTATACTGCTACAGCAAGTAAATTGACCCCATATGAGCGGCGGTCTCAGTTCGTATTGAATCATAACTAACCTCAGACCGATTCGCTCTCGATTATTATAACATAATTGAGAGTTCGAGTGGAACCGTATATAACCGAAAATAAACGTGGAATCCGTATTAATCTGTAGACCCGAACAGCACGGAAAGTTACGTGCGATGCAGTGAGCAGAACTGAACTACGTATAGCGATACGAACATCCCGAATGTATTTTCAAATTTTCTATCCAAAACCTCTACCGCTTCAATGGAAATTTCTATGACGCATCAAAATTCAACGCCAGTAATCTCATCACTTTAGTCTCAATTCGTTAATCGCTAAGAATAAAATGCAGAGTGCGTTCGCCTGTGAACTGATCCAGGTAAACGCTTTTACTGATGATTAGGACCGTAATAAATCAGTCTCTCAAGGGCGGCTCTAAACTCGGCTGAACACATAAATGGCGGGGTTCTAGCAATTTATCAACCTCCTTATCATTGTTCTGATCTGTAAATAAATAATAGTTTAAATGAACAATATCAGTAAAACCTCTCATCTTATCTAGATTTCCCTCCCCAATTGAGTTGTTTGTCCCGGCAGCGTATTGAGCAGATTTAGTTCTTGATCCTGCGTTACATAATGCTCATTTGTTAGTTATTTATTATAATCTGTTTTTTTAAGGATTCGAGTGAATTCATGAGGAAGTCAATTTCCCATTCAATGGGGAAGAACAAACCGGTAATCGCTTTATATCACTCGGTGCTGACGACAAAAACAAAATATCAAATCTTACGTCATGGTACGGATAACAAAAAAAACACGATAAATCGAACATAAACATACTAACTAAGTTACCAGTGAATCTGTCCAATTTCTTCAGATAGGCCTATGTAAAGCTCCTCACGATCTTACTAGAGGAAATCGAACTTTAACAGGTGCATGTAAGGCCTCTTAGATCTGTTCAATTCCTCGGCGATGTGTGCGCTCTCCGCCAATCCGATTTACCAAATGTTTAGGAGATGAGCACATAATGTATTTTCATCTCTACATATGTTAAGAAATTGAACGTGTTTACAAAGTGTGGAAGAACGTGTTTAGAGAACTGTTCAATCGCTGAATAGCCTTCTCTCTCAGAGACAGTGTACCTACTTCACAGTTTGCAAACGAGTGATTGTACCGAGTCAATTTAAAGTTTCGGCGTAGTATTTTGTACTTCATCGTGCATGTGACTGTGGAACCTTAAACCTTGGAATGCCAAGTTACTATTCCCATCATATTCTCCTGCCTAACAACGACGAACAATCAATATTATACAAAAGGATCAGGCAATAAGAAACTGAACACCCTGTATCCAGTGAGCATCAAACGGCTAACTCAACACAGTAAATACTTCGGACAGAGGATTTGTTGAAGTGAAGTTAAAACTAAAAACTATATAGCTGATTGACAATTCGCTGAAGGGTAATCAAGCGAAAACTGAGATTATGCTGTTCGGGACAAAACAACGTCTGAACCAGATCAACATCAACTCAATTTCCGTGGCTGGAGTTGATGTTGGTGTCTCTAATACACACGTGCGTGATATCAATGTCCTCTTCGACTCGCAGTTCTCCATGAAGGCCCACGTCCACTCAGTTCTTAGGACTGAGTATTTCCATCTGGATTTCCCGCGCGAAACTATCTGGGCGAAAGTGACACAAAATTTCTCACGCAGGCACTTGTACTCTCGCGCCTTGACTATGGTAACAGTCAGCTATACGGCATCAGCGGAGATCTGCTAAGCAAACTACAATCTCTCAAGAACAGTGCAGCACGCCTCGTCACTATAACCCCCAAGCAGGCACACACCACACTCTAAAAAATGTGTTTAGGAATTAAACACTTTTCTAAACACATTGTTGAACCACGTTTCTAAACACGTTAGATACAAAACACTATGTGTTTAATTCCTAAACACTTTGTTGTTAAACACTTATTTGAACCACGTTTCTAAACACCTTTTTAAGAGTACACTCAAGTGCTACGTGTTCTCAATTAGCTGCTGGTTCGTAGCAGGATAGAGTTCAAAATTCTCTATCTAGTGCTCACAATTTTGGATGGTGAGGCTCCTTGATATCTGAAGGAGCCAATTTACAGATATATTCCCCCACGTCCGCTGAGATCACAAAGCAGAAAGTAACCTTCTATAGTGGAACCAGTATATCGGTTGACGAGCTTCGGAGGTCGTGTCTTCTCGACTGCTACGTCACGGCTCTGGAACGGTACCATAGCGAGATGTGACCATTCCACCCATCTTTAGAACATCAAGAAACCTAAAACTTAAAACCCAAAACTTGAAACCATTTTGTTTAGGAAATATGTTGTGTAATGCTGTTTCATTCCGATTCTTAAATGCGATCTTCCCGTCCAGGGGAGCGCATTTGAACACTGTCTTGGCAGTGGATACCTGCGCTTAAGTTCTTAACAATGATCACTTATTATAATTATTATTTCAACACATGGACTCGTGTGTACGTCACACAACTAAAATAGTGAAACGTTTTTCCATGACTCCCAAAATCCGAAATGTGATGTCTCGTTACCGTACAGCGTGAAACACATTGTTCAATTCACTCAACTATATTGGTAATCCGAATAGGGTGGTTGGAACCCTCTATCATACTGCTCTTTCAGCATATATATGTTTCGGTATATTAATCATGTTTATAAACATAAAAACAAAAAAACATCAGTGCCCAGGTGCCGGAGGACTCGGGACCAGGACTCCTTGCAGCCCGCTCTTAAGTCCCCATTCAAATGGCTTGTTACTCGGAGTCAGAGTTCAGTGAATCGGACTCGACCCAAAGGACTCAGTCCGAGTCGTTGGCCGAGTCCCACACTGTGTTCTGTACGAGCGAATACATTGTCTTTTTTTCACCCATAATGATACAAAGCCTGTTGGCCTATGAGTCCGTTGGCCCCTGCTCCCTCATCCTCTGCGATTTACCATCGGAACATCTTGACAGAGCCTTTTCATATTTTTGAATAGCCTATGTCTGTATGTCATGCAGTGGCTACTAAATTGCGCCAAGAATAGTACAGATTGAACTCACATAAAGACTCGATAACTCGGACACTTTGACTCGGAAGCTAAGGACTCAGACTCGGATACCAATGACTCGGAGTCAGATGGAGAGGACTCCATTTCAACCCTGGTAATAATAGTTGATGCAATATCTGCAACCCCTTTTCCTTGACTGCAATAGATGAATCTATCCAGTCATGACTTATGCGTGACGCTTGCTTGTAGAAAAAACAATAATTCCACCCTGTCAAAATGAATGAAGCCCATGCTTCGTATATCGTCCATAATGAGTACATGATCCCTATCGTCTGAGTGAATTTCATGTAAGGTCATCTGAGGTCACCACAGGTCCCAGTTTGGGATCCTTGTGGACACTATCAGTTCAGAACGCTGGATCTGATTAGGTCAAATGTTTGTATGTAGCTTTGTTATTCTTAGTGTAGACAGTGGTCATTGTTGTTTTGGAAAAATACGTTGTCTTGACTTTTGTTAGGCTTATGAACACGATAACTCAACCACATTTGTATGGATGAAGTTCATATCTGGTATGTATATAATTTTATATTGTATCGGGGTCTGATCAGAGGTATTCCAAGTTCACCACAAGTCCAAGGCGGAAAACATCTGTAAGCCCAATTACCCCAGGTATAGCTTGCCGTCGAGGCACGCATGTCCGAGATCGAGACCAGCCTGAGGGTTCAAATGGCCGGGACTGAGACCAAAACCAAGTCACAATTTCGATACCGAGATCGAGACTATAAAATTATGAGACCGAGATCGAGCACGAATGCAAATGAACACTCTCATGGGCAGACAGATATGTCTCGCGGTCGCCAGTGTGAGCCCCATCTTGTCGCCTCTCCTCGAAAAATTGCTCTGTTCCGGATTCGTTCGGGTTAAGATCCGTCGACCATAGGCAATACGAGCCAATCGAATAGCAAGATAGCATAACCCCATGTGCATTGCCATCTCCAGCTTGCCGAGTCATAACACGGCTTTTCTGTACTCGGACTCGGCTGCGACTCGGAATTTCTACAGACTCGCTCGGTATGTATTCGGATGGCTTTGAACTGGAACTCGAGTCCAAGCAGATGGAATGAGAAGACTGCATCGCTCGTTGATCTACACATGATACCGGTCCAACCCAACAAAGTTACGAAGAATATCGTGGACTCTAAAATATTCCATTTATTAATCTGTGGAATAATTGGGATTATTTTTAGGATCATGTAGAAAATCTGTGGTGTCGTTCCGAAATTGCAGTCCAGACACACATCTTTGCTTTGCATCGATTCGAATGGAACACTTGTTTAACTTTGAACGTGTAGTATATATGAACAGCATCATGGGTAAGTTCCTCTATTTATTGCAGTACTGAATATCAACGGTTCAGCCCATTCATGTGGCAGCCCATCTATGTGTCATTTAAAGGAGACCAAAAACCAATCACGTCAGCTCAATATTCTGTCGGCTGCATGCTGAATGAGGGAACCCGTTGTCACTGATAAAACGGAAACAAAAATGGAGGTGTCTTCCAATAATTTCTTCATTATAATTAATTGAATAAACTAATCCGGGTTATTCCCGCAATTTGTGTTGTATTTATACAGAGGTGTAACATATTTTCAGAGGAGAATATATATATATACCGCCTGTTAGAAAACAGCCAGGAGGATATATTGGATGCCATTACAGTGTTGAATAGCGACAACGGAACTGCTGCGCGCAACGCACTAAATGCCTAGTGATGATATTTTCTTGCGACATAGTAGATCTAGAGACTAACGTGATCGTGCAGGATCGAAAGTACCATTGCTTCCGTCATCATACTGCAAATAAATTTGTGATTGATCATGGACATAGATTGATGGATTGAGTCAGTGAAAGGTTGTATCTGATAATCAGCCTTCAGTGGCTGTCTGCAAGGAAATAAGCTGGTTGTTCACGATTGTGTGCACAGCATATGAGTATCGTCAATGTGAAGATATTTGTGGAGCAATGTTGAGGCTGTGCTAGTCCTGGTACGGGAGATCAGTGCTTCCGACCTTCGCTCATGCCGTAAGGAAGGTTCGCATTGCATTATTCCATTCTTAAGTCATATTTCACTTTTGTCCGTTCATAATATTCATTCCTGTTTCTGAAAATCCATGATGGATTATTGGCACCTAATTCATGATAATAGTTTATTTGTAGGCCTTGCATACGCTCTTCATCAGATGCTTTCTCCCACCCCCACTGGTCTCTACTTCTTCATTTCATTAATAGTAAAATTCCCTCTTATATATTCGTCATGTAATCTGCCCACCCCTATACCCCTTTACCTCCCCTACTGGCACGATGAAGGACATGCACGGAACTTTAACAAATCCTCCCGCCACTTACAATATACTTGCGACTCCAGTCTGGTTCAGTGTCAAGTATGAGCCTATGAAGAGAAACTAGTTGTTCATTTGAATGTAAATTATAGGTAAACACGGAACAGTTATGCAAACCATACTATAACTCTGGTATTCTGTAAGCCATTCTTGGCGTGACCAGTTTAGCTAAAGGTCAACAATCATGGTGCGACGTATTATTTTGAAGCATACATCGGTGTTTTTTTAATAGGAATTGTACACTAATTTGTTCAGGAATAAAACATTTCCCTCAAACTTGATTGATTCGTCCTCTGGACCGAGTTCAAATGCTTAATATTTATGAGCGTGTTGTGTTCAATTTCCTTATATCAATATGTATTCGCTAGAAAAATTAATGCACGTCTGGAGGCCTCACGCGTTTTGAAAATTCGATGGAAATAGCGCTTAGAAAAATGTTCATATCCTAAACACTACTTTGAAATGTACGTGCCAGTCGAGAACGCGGCCTCGGGATATTACATATCAGTCAATTTATTTACTCCAAACTCTATTTAAGGACATCTCAAAGGTCAGCCTTGTATAAACGAACATATCTGATAACGAACTCGCCCAGTCATAAAGCAACCCTCAAAACTCGCAACTTGTGTGGGAGCAATCATAGCAAGGTGAACTGATACAGCTATAGTTTATATTTTTGCCCAGATTGTCTTTGCTATACTTCGGGTAGTAAATATATAGGTTTGACAAATTGCCCCAATAAAAAAATAATAAATTCTTCGGATTGCTGTTGTCTCGCAAGTTATCTGAGTTAACGATGAGTATCAACGGGCTTCAATACCCTTTAGTGTAGGTAGTAGTATATACAGTTCTAGCAGTATAGCCTCCGTGGTTATTTCCTTACCTCCACTTTTAAAACAGACTTTGTCTCTTCGAATAAATCTTTACGTCTTTCGCATAGCAGCTATATTGTTTTCCATTCCGTTTCCGGGTAACGATTCGTGTCGTTCGCAAATCGTAGCACATGCCTTGTACAGCCAGTACCACCTTCATACATTCGGTTTACACTGAAACCGTATCTGGGTATTTTGCCGTTTAGAGTCTACCTTCCTGCCCTGGACCATACTGTGAATGGTATAGGAGACACATCGCTTGGAGATCAACCGTTCTGTTGGAAGTATGTTTTTGTGATAGCCTAACGTGGTAGGCCTACACTCGACGAGCTAGTGGACATACAGGATTTCAAGCGTAACTTCGGAGAAGTCACATTATATAGACGTCAGCGATGTTATCGAGTACTGGTTCTAGAGTGGTTTTGGGTCTAGCCATCTTCACCATCGTCGCTATCGGGGTCGGCGTGGGCATCTACTTCGCCGTCCGGGAGGATGGAGGGGGCGCTGACCCAGCGGCAATCGCTGACGACGAACGCATTGACTGCTACACCGACTCCGGGGGGAACCAGGTGACCTGCGAGGCCCGCGGTTGCGCATGGGTGGAGTCTACGACCTCGGGGGCCCCCTGGTGTTTCTACCCACAGGGGTTCGGCCACAAACTTACGAGCGGCCCGAAAGAGACGGACCTCGGCTGGGAGG